>JYFJ02005206.1:0-26452 GCA_000934665.2 Catajapyx aquilonaris
AAAATCGGATTTTTAAAATAGGCGGATTTTTTTAAAAAAAAATTTGAAATTTTGAAAATGGGACAAAATTTTCAAAAAAGTCAAAATGCGAATTTTCTATCCTTAGTCAGATTGGGCTCTCGAATCTCTTCAAAGGGAGCGGTCTACGACGTCTGTAGCTCAATTGGTTCACGAGATATGACCGATTTCTGAAACCCTACCTTCCGAAAATGACGTTTTTTTCGGTGGGCCTATCTCCGGGGAGGGGGGGTAAATCTCAAAACCGCGCAAATGGTATTTTTGAAAGACGTAATTAAAGCGATTCGCCGATTTTCGTCAAAATCTGACAACCCAAGGGTCAATTTTCCTTAAAAGCTCGGTGAATTGACATGGAATGACCCTTATAAATCAGCTATCACATTGTACCACTCTTGATTGTACCTAATTACAGCAATACCTCACTTTACAGTGCTTCACTAAAGTGACGCTTATTCATGATTATAATTTTTGGCCCTCTACAGTTCAAAATACTGTATAGTGGCATCTATTGAAAATGTAAATATTATTTTTACTTTGTTTTTATGGGCATAGCACTAATGCAAACAATATACACAATCATGTAAATTCAGTATTACCTCATTTAAAGCGGCATGCGGTATAAAACGAGGTCGACCAGCATGTCGGTATAACCCGGGGGTGGCCGGCTAGATGCCGCAATAACCGAGGTAGATTTCCGTCATTTTGATCCTTGACAAATTTTTTAAATGCATCTGGTACTGTACTAAAATAATGTTACTGTTAAAAATGTGCGAGTGCAGGCTTACAGGGCTGTGAGAATATGCCCAAGTTCGTCTGTTGCACATGGCATAGTGTGTGACCAATCCCAATTATTCAGCTCCATATTCAGCCTGCTCTGAAAGGGGAACCCCCCTAAACATTACAAAGGATCAAGGCAAATTCCTTCAGTCCTTCCTTTTGCTCAGTAGTTAGCTGGTCACAGATCTCATTGGCAATCAGAGAATCACTTTGTGTAGTGGTATCAAGTCTGAGAAGCCTCATTACTCAGATAATAAAATCCAAACCCAACCTATGAAATATCCTGGTAGGTATGTGTCCCTTCTTGCACTTTTAATTGAAAATGTTACCGTGAAAGTTGAACTTAACGAACGATCTTATGGGAGGCAATAGAGGTGTCCTGGGCTGTATCCACACCATAAAACAGGGTGTAATGCATTCATTTTAGTAATAATAATTTTCATAGAAATCGTGATAATGCTGTGGAAACCTCGCCATATACCGGCATACCTCGCTTAGACCGGCATGCCGGTATAGCCACCAGATCAGGCATTTCTAAAAACTGGTCGACCTGGACTACACCGGCATGCCGCTTTAAGTGAGGTGTAGGTTTCGATGTGCACTAGCAAAAGAAAAAAGGCCTGTGTGGCACTATTCGCCATATATCAGTGGTCTGGAACCTAACCTCCTGTATTTACAAAGTATTCTTGTTCATCTTGAGTGAATATTTTAAACATGAAGCAAACCCCAAGGGGTCTGTGAACAACCAGCTGAAGATTTTAAATACATCAACATACTATGTGCATCATTATTGTTTCTTGCTTTTCTTGTTTGATGCAAAAGGTTGTTTAAAATTCTAAGGGCGACACGGTGGCGGAGTGGTTAGCGCCGCAGCCTTCCACCTCTAAGGTCCCAAGTTCGATCCCCGGGTCGGACGGAGGATGCTTAACTGGATAGAGTTTCGATGGGTTATCTCCGTGTTCGTGTGGGTTTTCTCGGGGTTCTCCCGTTTCCTCCCACTATCAAAATCCATCACATTACAGGCAAATGATTAAAGTCGGTTATTCAAAAGATGGTCCCCTAAGAGGCCCAAGGGGCCTATCACGGGGTATCCATTATTATCATTATTATTATTGTTTAAAATTCTATGGATATACACAGCAAGTCTTTTCCCCATTTTCTAGCAATGTGACCAGGCAGAATGATACTCCCTTCTCAGCCCAGGTCCAAGAGAAAAGATCTGGCTTTTGGAAGATCCAAAATTATTCAAAAAAATACCCAGGATGACACTTTCCCTTCTCTCCCAATTTCAGTGTGGTGTACTACAGTACATGCAATGATAATAATAAATAAAGGTCTGTGATATACACCCCACAGCACATGGTTGAAAGCACTACCTGGATTATTATAATATTATAATTTATTATCCTCCTTGACACAGCCTGCAAACTCCTCACTTATCAGGAAGAAATGATGGGTACTACTCCACCCCAGGTGCACTAACAAGTGGTCAAATACCTGGACTGCATGTAGGAAGGCATCCACTACCATGGGAGTAACTTCTCCACATGGTGTCCCATTCTGGAGTGCCGAGACATTCAAATCCAACACAGGATGAAGAGCATCTCGAAAGCCTCCCCAGCCAAGGGAAGGTAATGGAATGTGTGGCACTTGGCCCAAGTTCCAGCCACTTCCTGGCATTGGCTAAAATTACCTGTTTTTCCAACTGCCAGTTGAGTTTGTTCACCAGGCCCGCGTCAACATCATCCCTCACTACAGAGTTCAGCCATGGGCTGATCCAGCAGATGGGAGGAGCAGGACACATGTTCTATGCTATTGCATGCACATCTCTCTGGCCTGTGAGAGGCACCATGATGCATAAGTAAAAAGGCTCTGTAAAGAAGTCAGTTATAAGGTAGCAGATTGTCATGTTATCTGGCTGTGGTGCCAGGATCACTGCTGAGACCTGACCTTGCAATTGTACAGGGAAAGGAATTATTATTGAAATGGGATGTGATGATTCAATTTGAAAACACCCCTGAGGCATTGGCTGAAGCAAAATTCCTGAAGGAGGTGAAATATGCACCAATGTCTGAGCATTTACAGCCAAAATTCTGACTGGTGACAGTTGATAGTGTGATTGTTGGGGCATTGGGCACTTGGGACCCATGTAATAACAAAATTGGAAACAACAGCATGGAAAGTCTTCCTTAAGTGTTCAAGAAGCACTGCGCGAGTAACACTTTACTTAGGTAATAATGTTTTGAAGTGTTTAAATATGTAGTTTCAGGTCTACAGTTTGCTTATTTTGTTATAAGATATAAGAGATGGCTGTGGTGTTTTTACATGTAAAGTCTCTATTTGGAAATGTGTATGTAATACTCTCTATCTGCATTCAAAAACAACAAAACCATGTAACAGGGACAGTTATATGAGTAACACGAGGCATGTAACAATCCAACTGTTTTATTGGCCAGTCATTTGCTGCTTGCTTCTTATGGACTCTTCAGCCCAACCAACTGCTCACTAATGTTCCACAGCCTGTTTGCCATGGCTTCAGTGCGTTTAGCCTTACTGCCACAAATTGCGCAATCCTTATAAAACTTTCCAGTCTCGTCCTCCACTTCTTCGGACACTGCACAATGCAGGATTGTCTGTGCTCCCTGAAAAAGTGCCATTAACAAAAGTATTGCTTCCATTGAAGTAATATTGAAATTCATACCTGTTTAGGTGTTCTGGTGAAAAGAAGAACGACAGGCAAGATGAATATATACTGGTACCAACGAAATGGCATGTGGCGATTCAGATTTGTGAACACAAATCCAGGTGAGACAGTGTACACATGCACTCCAGTGCCAGCCATGCGCTTAGCCAGCTCTTCACCAAATAAAACGTTGGCCAGCTTAGAGTTGCTGTATCCGGAATTACGCAGAGATTTGTCCCACCCTTTTTCTGCGTTGAGGTTATCTAGATTGATCTTGCCTTTTTCATGAAGCATGGATGACACAATCACCACCCTGCTTATTCAGAAAATGAAAACATTTAATCCATGGCACACAATGTGAAGAATAAATGACTAATTTTTATAAATGAAATCAAGATCCTGATCAACTTTTCTTAAGCAATTAGCCAAGATCTAAATAGAAATACAAAAGGATGGGTTGAAGGATGGATTTCGGCTCATATCGCAACAATATTGTTTGTGAGGTTGTTCCCCATAACATTTGATGAAGAAGTGAGAGTCAGTTCTTGCCTACTTAGATCCCTAATTAGGAATGTGTATTTGAAAATCAACCTTTTCAAACATCTAATGGCAGGATGAGGAGCATTCTAAAATCTTTCTTTTACTGGTTTACCATAGTACTACCCCAGTTTTGGGGAGGTGTGGTGGCCGGGGTGGTAATGTCTCGACTTGCTGAGTGAAAGGTCCCAGGTTCGATCCCCGCCTGGGAGTTCCCTTTCACCTGCATTGGGAGGGCCTGGCAACCTAACCTCCTGGGGGACTGCACATGGCCCAAACTTTTAAGACATTGCACATGCACAAGAGTGTCCCCTCCCAAACGAACCCTATCCCTACCCTACATCTTGAAGTCCTTGCACAGTGATTGAAGAAAAACAAGTTTGAAAACTGATGGTGGTGTGTCACCTATAACGACTTATAGTTGTATCACGGGGTAAAACAAATATTTTTTAAAAAAAATGTACTACCCCAGTTTAAGAGTTGCACAATCAATTATTTTATCAAAGAATACTATTAGTGACTAATAAGTAACTTGAAAAAAAAAGCAGGGAGGCATGGTGGCCGAGACAGTAACGTCTCAGCTTGCTGTACGAAAGGTCCCGGGTTAGAATTCCGCCTGGGAGTTCCCTTTTGCCTGCGTCAGGAGGGTCTCTGACCCGCGCCTTGGAGGCGTCTGGCAACCTAACCTCCAGGGAGACTGCACATGACTATTTTCCGACATTGCACCTGCACCTGTGTCTCCTCCCCGAAAACCCCCCATCCTAACCCTGTCCTTTCTTCCTTGCATCGGAGTTGAAAAAAAATATAAGAAAATTGAATTTACGGTGGTTCTCCACCTTTCTAAAAGAGCTCTGTTCTCTCTAACAGGGTAACATAAGAAAAAAGTAACTTGAAAAAAAGCATTCTCCATAATTGTTGGAAAAAATGACACAAAAATTGAAGAGGTCACTTGCCAAATGGCCCAAGTCTATGAGGTGCAAGTTTTCAGGAGACAAAAAAACTGCATGTATGCTTCATTGCTCCATATGGAGTTTCGCAGTTTATGATTAAATTATAAGCCACAAGATAGGCCAGTTCTGGTTGACTTAGACAGTGCTTCCCAAATTGTGGGTCACGACCCCATTTGGGGTCGCGAAAATAATATTTGGGGTCGCGAGGAAGGGTAACAAATTATTTTCACAAAATGATGCTATCTTTCTTGAAAATCATGATCATAAGGTAAGGTCATTTAACTGTCCGCCTGTCTTTTCGTGTTAGGGGATCAAAATGTGCACATATAGGGGGTCGCAAAATTTACAAAATGATTTTTCGGGGTCGCCAAGGAAAGAAATTGGGAAGCACTGACTTAGACCCTTCATCTTCACCAGGGCTGTGAGGCCCGACTCCAAGATTAGGAATTCGCAATAAAAAGGTGTTTCGAAATTTGGGGCTTGGGCCCTTCGGCAAGTGACATCTTCAATTCTCAAAGCATCCTAATCCAGATGTCTCAGTTGGGATCTATCTAGGAAAAAAATGTTTCACTTTTTCTTCCTAAATTATTAGGAACAGCTTCACTAAAATTTATTGATACCCCCAAAAACCAATCCTGTAACAGATGCTTTGCTCTGCATATAGCAGGCAATATTTCACAAGGTGCAGAAGAGCCTGTGAATTTGATAATAGCCATTAAATTGTAGCAATTCAGGAATGAAAGTGATACTATGTAGAGATATACTGTGAACAAATTACAATGATGAAGAACTGCATATTGAATAGTTGCATTAGCGTAGCTTGCACTTGCACAGATACCCAGTGTGGAAGCCATGCAGTGTGAGCCAAGGTGAGACATGTGGCTAACCTGCTAGGTTTTGCAGCCTTGAGTTGTTCCAAAAGAAGATTGGTGAGGAGGAAGTGCCCCAAGTGGTTAACTCCAAAGTGCACTTCGAATCCATCTCTGGTCACCATCCGACGCTCCATAGGGACATAGACACCAGCATTGTTGATTAACACGTGGATACGCTCAAAGCGTTCCTCCATCTCCTTTGCAAAAATGCGTATTGAATCCAAGGAGCCTAAGTCCAAATAGGCTGGAATCTGGGGGTAAATAGTTGCATATTAGTGTATAAATAGATAGATAGATAGATAGATTTTTTTTTTTTTAAAGGATTCATATTAGTGTAATGTATACAGGGTGAAGGGAAACTTGCGTACAATCGCCAGGTAGTTAGTACTCGCAAAACTAATATAGGGATGTGCAATTAGTTATGGGCTCTGTTGCCTAGTTAATGCGTACGGTGCTGTCAAAGTTTCGTGACATCACATCCGTTCCGCCAAAAGTCAGTTAGAGGGCCTCCGGTCCCTTGCCTTGGTCCCCTAACACATCGTCCATTTGCAATGGGTGATCAAATCCCATCAGAGGAAGAATCCAGGTACGATACCCGTGCACTTTGTCGTTTTTGCCTCGTATTTTACAATCCGGCCCTCTACACTTTAAAGGCGCCATACGCATTAACTACGCGACAGAGCCAAAAACTAATTGCACATCCCTATATTAGTTTTGCGAGTACTACCTATAAGTTTACCTGGCGATTGTACGTGAGTTTCCCTTCACCATGTATATTACTGCAGCAGGAGCATCTGACAAAGAGAGATCCCAGGCGGGAATGGCTGGAGTAGACAAAAATTGTGCAGTGGGTAAATCTCAGGTGTATAATTCACTGGCTAGAGTAAAAACATCCAATATGCAGCCATTTTCGAGATAAGAGTGACAAACAATCCAGTGCACTGTTCGGAAGGTAACAAGAAGGTATGGTTTCCAAGGAAGCTCAACTTGGTGTAGTGGTTAGCGCATTTGCCTCTGAATCCAAATGTCCTGCATTTGAGAAGCCCCCCCCGGGGCCCTCTTTTTCTACTGAAGTTCTTTGTCTGCATATAGTTTTGGCTGTACTTACTGAAATTTAATGTCGTTTGGCACATGGTTCACTCTAATTACTGTAATAATCACAACACAACAGATGTGCAATACCAGATGTGTGTTTTTCATTATGTGTTTTCTTGACAAGGATGGCCCTTACGTACTGTGCTGACCACATGCAGGGGAAGGGACAATAAGTCTTCAAGTAATTTTTGTACATGTTTAGTAAGGGTCTGTAAGGGCCATCCTCAATGAGAATAACATCCTAAACCTAATCAAATTGAGGTAGTAGCTATCTGCTGCATCACCTATGAATTACTGACCACCATTAAATTCTTGCAAATCATAATTACCAGTTCTCCTTCACTTGTGCTCTGTCGAATATCCTTAATAGCTTCTATGGCATTGGTCATGTCCCGGCAAGCCATCACAACACGGGCCCTTCTTTTGGCAAGCTCCAGTGCGGTGGCCTTCCCCAGTCCAGAGTTTGCCCCTGTGACCAGGACCACCTTTCCTAACATGCTGCTTGTGCTGCGACAAACTCCCCATTTAGACTCCCGGTACTTGCGAAACAGGAAGAGTCCCACAACGACGAACAGAACAGTAGCAACATCCATTGTTCAGCAGATGCAGAACACCCAGGTCTCTCCTAGAGGAATCAAATTCAGTCTCTGGTCATGTTTCTAAGGCATGTTGGGACTAGATATGCAGGTTTTAGCTTCTGTTAGAAGAGTTTGTGGTGCTGGATGGAAAAGGTTATCTCTTGGCAAGGCAGGAGCTCAATGATCTCCGTCTCTCTGCAGCCGAGTCGGCCGGGCAGCCGTCTAGCCGACTAGGTTCAAACTAGTTTCATAACGATGGTGATAGATGGCAACACTGGTATCAACCATTCCTGTTTTATAAAAAGAACAAAAGATGGCGAGTAATTGACAGTGGCACGTTGGTGGTCTATTTGTAGTGCAAGTGCACTATATGAGCCTTTTAACGCTACGTCATCACAACAAAGGCGGCCGCCATGTTGGTTGGGTAAAACCCCTATCCCACCCGTGTTGTTGGCACGGTTTTTGAGGTCTGCCGGGGTTTGTGAGCTCTGCTGTGGCCCGTGGTTGGCCCGTGGTCTACATACGGGGTTCCCCGACATGGCCCGCCCTTTGGAACCACTGCCGCACTGCGCGGAAAGTCTTACTACGGGAGAAACAAAGAGGCGAGGCGATACGATACTCGATACGATACTCTCGTGGGTAAATGATCGCTCCTGCTCGTGTTGTTGGCAGTGTTTGTGACGGTCTGTGAGGTTCGCCGGGGTTAATTAGTCACACTGCTACTTCCAGCAGGGAAATAAACACGGGAAATGGTTACTTTGTGCAAAGTGTGAGCTCCGCAAATCAGTCGATGTTTGGTGGGTTACCAACTTTTTTCGACCTTCTCCACTCTCCTGACGGCGGCCAACAATCTGGCCCTCCCCTCCACATCAACTTGGAACCGAAAAAAAGGCCGGCGTGGCTTACTTACTCGATATATTGTTGCAGAAATAACCCGCTCAGCATGCCGCCATTGCTGGTTCTGCCCAACCAACATGGCCGCCGCGAAAAAAAAAGGTAAACAAATACGTCACGGCTAAAAGGTCCATTGCAGTGACTTGCACATGATACCTTTTCTGTGTAACTGCGAGGACCAACAGGTGGTGTTGGCTACCTCAAAAATAGTTTGATGTCCATACTGTTAGATAGTAAACTGACATATTCGAACGTCCTGCTGTGACCGGACCAGACGTATTCAGTGATTGTGAAGGAACTGAACTGGGGTTGACTACAGTAACGCTTGCTGTTGACATTTTTATTATCTGGGTGCAGAACGGTGCAGAAGATAAGAAAAATGAACTTTGGTTCTAGGTTTGGACGAGTTGCGCTTATAGGAGGTGAGTATTCACTATGGATTTAATTAATGAAGGTTAACCAAGGCCGACACAGGCCACGAGGTAGTTACCTGAAAACAGATATAGGCCTATATGGTGGTATAACCGAGCGTTTAACCCTAAATGAAAGGATGGCTATGGACATTCTGTATTTAGGGGATGCATTTACATTGTCCATTGTTAACCCCTTAGCTACCAGATAAGCCCGAACCACACAGATTTCGGCTTACGCGTACTCCGAAGATCCTGACAAGATATTATACAGATAATAACAGCTATACTTACCTGATCTGGGAAAAGACTGTGAATGTGTCTCGAACAATTTTACTCGTCCAGAAGTCCCAAAATTAATTTCCAAAAAAAGGCTATAAAAACTCGAAATTGGAGAACTGCCAAACAACTGTTAGGCTGATTTAATTATGAAATGCGAGGAAATATTTTTTGAAATTTTGAACTTTGTTTTACCCCGTGATAGGCCTACATAGGCTCTGTTTGGCGGTGGTACACCACCATCAATTTTCTTGCATTATTTTTCTTTCCTCCAGTGCAAGGGGACATGATAGGGATAATGAGGGGGAGACACTGGTGCAGGTGCAGTGTCTCAAGTTGGGGGTCGTGTGCAGTCCCTCTAGGGGTAATGCGGGTCAGAAACCCCCCCCACCGACACCGCACCTCATGGACGGGACAAGGATAGGAAAGGAAGGAAGCGGCTGTGGCCTATTATTTAGGAAGCAATCCCGGAATTCTCCTGGAGGGACCGTGGGAAACCACAGAAATCCACGGTTAGGATTGCCAGCCCCGGGACTCGAACCCAAGACCTCCCAATTAGCAGTCGAACACCACCTTATCCACTCCACCAAACTGCTTCGGTAATGCGTGGAAATATGTGGAATAACAACCTTGAGAACCGTTCCAGAAGAATTTGCTGAAATCGTTGTACTTTGCGAGAAATAAATTAATACTTATTTGCTGCTTTCTGGCACTTCGGAAAACTTTGGAAAACTCCCAAATTTATTTTCTTCTCATGAAGTACGACGATTTCAGCAAATTCATCTCATACTCATTTGGGAGTTTTCCTAAGTGCCAGAAAAGCCGAAAATAAGTATTAATTTATTTCTCGCAAAGTACGACGATTTCAGCAAATTTGTCTGGCATGGTTTGCAAGGTTATTCCGCATATTGCCACGCATTTCATTATTAAATCCACCTAACAGTTGGTCGGAAATACTAGGATTTCCAGTGTTATAACTCTTTTTGGAAATTAATTTTGAGACTTCTAGACGAGTAAAATTGTTCGAGACACATTCATAGTCTTTTCCCAGATCGGGTAAGTATAGCTGTTATTATCTGTAAAATATCTTGTCTGTATCTTCATAGTACGCGTAAGCCAAAAATAATCTGTGTGGTTCGGGCCTATCTGGTAGGGAAGGGGTTAACTGGACCAGTGTAAACAGTGTAAACAAAAGTACGTAAGGCCCTCGTGCATACTGAATATTCAAACTTGGAATCAGAGTTGGCTGGCTCCATGTTAAGAGGGAGTTAAGCGACAGTTGCTGTTTCATCCTGGGAAAACTTTGATGTGGTCCTGGGGTCAGAGCTGAGTAACCTTCTGCCTGTTTTCATTATGTGGGTGGGTCCAACTCAACCATGGAATTAATCCTACTCTTGACCTGGGGTTATTCATCCAGTGGACTGTATGTGTATCCTGGGCCTTTAAGTACCAATAGAATTACTCTATGCTGATATTGAATGAGATGGTGAGTTTGTATCTCTGGATTGATAGAACTGTGCCTGGTATCCAAATGGACTAGGTGTAGCCTAGGTTCAAGCACTCTCGAATATATAAATGACCCCTACTTGTAGTACCACATGCATATCCCCAAGTGCAAAAAAGTAGATGCATAACAGGCCTAATGGTAACTAACAATGCATATAAACCCAAAAAGGGGACGGGTGCTTGCTCCATGCTTGTTCCAGATCAAGGTTGCGCGGATATTTTGGAAGTTACTCTGTACTATATGCCTCCTTTCTGCACCTATTGGCACATGCATAATAAACAGATGTTTCTATAAAACTGAGACAGTAAACCCAATTTTTTTAAAAAAAAAACCTAAAGCTACCTAGAGAGGATGTCATTAGGACCATTTCACTGAACATATTCAATAGCACAAATGATTTCTAGGGAGCAAGCTAAGTTTTTAAAGATGTTAGCTGCACATAAACCTTGACTGACCTTGACACACTCCCAACTGGTAAATAAATCACTCCACAATCTATTCCAGGTGTTCGAAGTGGATTGTCCCTGTCTCAGGTTATTGCACCAAAAACTATGAGTTCTACATCTGAGTCTGTCAACAAGTACAAATTTGAGACTATGGCTGTTACCACTCCCAAGGAATTTGTCTTCCATGTGGAGATTAACCGTCCTGACAGTCTAAATGCTCTCAACAAGACCATGTGGAAGTGAGTACATTTTAAGTTCTGAAATTACTGCAAGGCTGCAATTGCATGTGACCTGCCAGAAATACTGGACTAGATGAATAGATTTGGTTTTATGGGGGTACGAGGGTAGTTCATTAAGCAGGAAAGATTAAAAATTTTCCAGGTTTCTGTGTTGCATATATTAGAAAATTGAAATGCACATTTGCCATTACCAGTGCCATTCTGCTTGCCCTCAGTTTTCTAACCTTGGCAATGCAGAAAGCAATAAAAAAAATTAACTTTCCCTACTTGCTCTTGTAACCAAAGCTATGTATGAAAGGCTACGATTTTTGAAACTTATGACTTTACAGGTTTGGTACAATCTGCCTGGAATCTTAGTTCATCTTGATGTTACTCGTCCAGTTTTTGATATATGATCTTTTATATGAGACTGACTGATATGTATTTTTAATTTCAGAGAAATTGGTGCCTGCTTCACAGCATTGGCAGATGATCCTGATTGCCGTTCAATTGTGCTATCAGGGTCTGGCAGGATATTTTCCGCAGGTATTTTAAAAGACTGCCATTATAAGATTCCGTTCCCCCAGTTTTGTTATAAAGTATTGCTTCCCACTGCCAGTGGCAGCATTGTATTCATGCATATTAGGGGCTTTGGGGCCACCCCATGAGGAGAGTAACCCATGTGCATTACCCATAGTGGTGATAACAGGGACATACAGTTAAGCCCAACCATGAAACAAATGGGGCAGACTGTAACTTATTAATCTAGTTCCCTTAGGTCAGATGCAAAATGTACCATAGCGAGATGACATCAGCAGAAAAACATTGCTCTTAAAGCAATGTCAGTGCAAAATGCCCCAGCAGAGGGTAAAATGTAGTGCATCTGCTGCATTCAATTTCCATCATGGATTATGATTTCTGCCACAGCCATGTCAACAGAAAGCGAAAGTCCACAATGGGGAAGTAGCCTTCATTTTGGAAACTTCATAATAAATTCGCCCATATTTTTTGGATTTTTTTGGCATATTTCGTTTTAAGACATCAGTTTCAGTTCCGGAGTAATTGGGGTTTTTATGTAGGGAAATGGTGACGTCACTGTTTCCCTAGAAAATGTTGACGTCACGCGAAGTGAAATGAACGCAAAAATGGTGTTATAGAATGCGCCCCGTCATTGTTGTAAAATGCTTCGCTGTTGTTAGCAACCGTCCCATTCCGTGAGCAAGATAGCAGCCGGGGCGCGTATTTATTCCAGGCCGCTCAAGTCGCTTCTGTGCTGACGGTGGTGCCAACTGGTAGGAATTATCTGTCACCCGAATTCGGCACATGAAGGCCCCCTTTCTCCACCTCGATGGCCTACAGCCGCCTTGCGAATGCTTTCCGTCGTGTCAAATTCCTCATATCTCGCCAGTCAACCAGTCATTTCAGTGTACCCTTTCGATTGGCACCACCCGGCTGCCCCGTTTTTCCCGCCAATTTTGAAGGGACTTTTAAATGTGCCGTAATTTATCCAGTAATGTCATTTTGATGCAACAGAGTGATGGAATGTATGTTTACAGGCATGGGCTAGCTAGTTATGAACAAAAATCCCAAATCCCAGACCAAGGCTACTTCCCCATTCACATGTGACTTGAGAGGTAGCAGAGCTGCTGCCTGACTGTATAGGGTCATTCCCACGTGCCACAGGGATCATGATCCTTACCCCCGATTGGGGTGTTCCCACATGCCCTTCCTCCACCCGAACACGTTTACGAAGGTGACTGTGGCAGCCAACTTGCAGAAGTTGACTGCCAGGTTCCGAGTCACGTTCCTGACGTCACTCCCCCCTCCGGACCGGGTCTTAGCCGAGCAACATGGCGGCTCTCTGCTTGGCCCCGTCTGCCCCCACGCTCTGCAGGCAGCCAGGACCTGTGTAATATCGTAGATAGCATGCCTCCATGCTATTACAGCCAGGCCTATCGTAGAGTCACCCGTGCCTTTGTCCGGGAGCCGAAGCGAGAGTCATTTTTTCGCCAGGCGGGTGGGCGTGGTTCCAGACCACTCCACCGAAAATCACGAAAAGTACGTGGCCTGTGGAAACAGTCACCAAACGATCCTGATTGTGCGCCTCAGAAACGTGGTTCAAGATCGAGATTATGTGGCACGTGGGAATGACCCTTAACACCCTGTAACAATGGGGTAAAAAGCTCACCACATCCCTTAGCTCATGGCACACTGTGTGTGTCTGGGCACTGACAAATAAGATATGTCTATTTATATCGAAGACCTGAAAGTATAACTGTAATATTTGCAGAATGTAAGACATTTGAAGTGAGTGATCTAATTTAAATTTTCTTCCAAATTTGCACTTTAACTTAAATTTTACTCTAACATTTCTACACCTAATTACCCTAATACACTAGAAATGTAAAAAGAATTGGTATTATCTATGCATAAGGAATCAGTGTAACAGATATAGCCAGGTCCTTCTGGAAAATCAAGTTTATGTAGTGTCTGAATCCTTTACCAATTACTGAGGGCCCACAATAATCACCCTTGTAGTTGTGAGATGATGAGATGATATAGTTGCACATTATTCTCTCTCATACAGGACTGGATTTGAGTGATGCCAGTGAGTTGGCTGCCACAGGCATGGCTGAAGACCTTGATATTGCCAGACGGTGTAAAAACCTGTTCAAGCTTGTTCGGGAATACCAGGATTACTTTTCAACCCTGGAAAAAGTAAGCGTCTCATCATTTTTATTTGCACAATATTTCTGTTACATCAGGAAAACCTACACAACAGCATACTGTTCGGCGCTATAAAGGCTCAGGTGTTTGACTTTTAAAATACACACCATGACTTCTGTTAAAACCCTCACATTAGAAATAGCTTTATATTAGTTGAATAGTTTCTGCTACAACTCTCTTCTTCTCTGTCATATTCAGTGCCCGAAACCCATTATTGCTGCTGTTCACTCAGCATGTGTTGGAGGGGGAGTTGACATGATCTGTGGGGCAGACATACGTTTATGCACTCAGGATGCTTGGTTTCAGATCAAGGAAGTAGATTTGGGTAAGTTGCATTCAGGTTTCTGAAAACTAGCTGCACCACATCAATTTTTGCATTCTACTTTTGCAGGGATATCTGCAGATGTAGGCACTCTTCAGAGGCTGCCAAAAGTGATTGGAAACTCAGGTCTGGTGAGAGAACTTGCCTTCACTGCCAGGAAATTGTATTCTGATGAAGCTTTTAAGGTTGGGTTTGTGAACCGAATTTTTGGAGATAAAGAGAAGTGAGTTGGTCTCTGAATTTTTAAGCAAAATAACTTATGAAATTAAGCCAATTCTTTCATTTTATGCATTTCATAGATTTATCATGAGATTAGAAGTGCCATTGATTATTACTTGTCAGTTTTAGTGGAAAAATATTTGGATTGAAATATTTGAAATTCATCTACACTCTACAGGGTGTTCCAGAAAAAATTAAAAGTCTAATTAACTTTAATGTAATTAAATTAAATTGAAATTTTAAAGTCACTATAAAATTGTTACTATGGTTACATAATAATACTAAAACAGTGTACTATGAGAAATTCCTAAGAGTCCAGACTTATGGGACACCCTGTTCTGATGCCACGGGAGGGGGTATGTTTAGCTCACGCTGGAAAGCCGAAAAACTGATTAGCATATGCCATGGTAGTTGAGCCCCATTCCACGAGGTGGTAGGAGCAGTTTCAACCTCAAACTGCACCATTTCTGTCAAAACTCGAGCATGCCCAGTTCAAAAACCCGCAGGACATCATATTATGATGCGCGTAGGCCTCAAAGGGTTAAAACAGCTATTCTGCCATCCAACCAAAACAAAAGCTCCATCTGCACATTGCGATAAAGATGTTCTTTCCTTTGACTTGCCTACAATGTGCAGATGTGGCTTTCTTCAGTAGGGCAGCAGTTTTATTCATGGTTTTGTAGCATGTTTCTTGCATCAGCTATTGCTCACACTGGACTTTTGGGTTTCTAGGATGATGAAGGCAGCCATATCATTGGCTGAACTAATTGCAAGCAAGAGTCCTGTGGCAGTCCAAGGGACTAAAGTGAACTTGAATTATGCCAGAGATCACCCTGTGCAGGACAGCCTGGAGTATCATGTAAGCTCATGTGAGATGCTAATTCTTCTTGTCATTGAAAACTGACAATGCAACATCTCCTCAGGCCTTGTGGAACATGGCAATGCTGCAGAGTGATGACCTGATGAAAGCTGCCATGTCTATGATGGACAAGAAATCTGGACCACCATCCTTTTCTAAGCTTTAAATGTACTTTCCATCTGCAAACATCTACGAGGGGAATATATTTAGAACTGGGAGCTGAAATTTATTTTGTAAGACATTAAAATAATAAGTGACATGTATTGCAAATCAAGGTCAGAATGTTTTTAAGCGTCTTTTTGTTTGAAAGAGACCCTCTATCCTGGGGACTATAAAATGCAATACATTGGCTGAGCGGTACACTCATACCCTTTTCAAAGTGAAAAAATACCTGCAATAACCAATCTTGAAGCTTTTTTTCCTGGTGAACTGAACTCAACTGAACACAGAGTTGTCTGCTGTGAAAGATAGCCTATGCAATGTAGTGTTCATATCTGCTGCACAAGTTCATTAGGTACATACTTACCCATTACACTGAGATAAGAAGTGGACCTCTGTTTAATGTCAAAGGTCACTAGGGAAATGTTATCCCACTGAACAAGAGTATAGATTGTGGAAGTTAAAAGGGAGCAAGACATCAACATTGGTGTTAATTTTCTCCTGAACTTGTTCGGTGCAAGAGCTCCGAGTGTGCAGAAGCTGATTAGTTTATTGTGGGAAGGAGCCCAGAAAAGACTGCAAAGGCCATTTTAGGTGGGTTCTTGATTAACATCATACCAAGAGCAGGCATAAAAGAGATGAACACATCTTGTAGAATCCTGTGTCAAGGTAAGTGAGAAAATGTACTTCTTGAAGAATTTGCTTTCATGTTTTCATACCTTGGCAGGAGTAAAAACTGGACTGTCTTTAAGTAAAGTTAGAATTGCAACCAGAATGATGAGTTCTACATTGTCTGACAAGTATAACTTCAAGACTATGGCAGTTACAATACCCAAGGAGTTCATTTTTCATGTTGAACTTAATCGACCAAAGAAAATGAATGCAATCAATGCAGATATGTGGAGGTGAGGCAGTCAAAATGTATTTACTGCACTGACTGGATTGTTTAATTTTACACAAAAAAAAATGTAAACATTGCATTACAGAGAAGTTGGAGAGTGCTTCAATGCCTTAGCAGAAGACCCTGACTGCCGTTCAATTGTCTTGTCAGGATCTGGGAAGCTTTTCTGTGCAGGTTGAGGAATCAAGAATTTGTTAATGCTAGATTGTTATGTAGTAATACTGATGAAGTTACTTGTTCCTCTTGCAGGATTGGATATGAGTGATGCCATGAACATGTTTGCTATAGGTGATGGTGACATTGACATTGCTAGGAAATGTAAGCAAATTTACAAGGCTATAAGGATGTACCAAGACTCGTTCTCGGCTCTGGAAATGGTATTGTTATTAGTGTTTCGTTCACATGTAGTAGCTGATTCCCTTTTTTTTATTATTGAAGTGCCCGAAGCCAGTCATTGCTGCTGTGCACTCTGCAGTCATTGGTGCTGGGGTGGACATGATATGTGGTGCTGATATTCGTTACTGCTCTCAAGATGCCTGGTTTCAAATCAAAGAAATCGAATTAGGTAGGCTGTTTCATTTTATAATTTTGTAGGTGCAAAATGTGACAGTCAATTAACCTTTCAGGAATGTCTGCTGATGTGGGTACCATGCAAAGATTTCCCAAAGTAATTGGCAGCTCAAGTCTTGTCAGGGAACTAGTATTCACTGGTAGGAAATTTTTGGCAGATGAGGCTATTAAAGCTGGGTTTGTCAACAGAGTGTTTGATGACAAAGAAAGGTAATGTGCATAATTGAGGGGTAAATTTGTGAGTCATCATTTTAAATATTTGCCTTCTGAATTACAGTTTGCTCAAAGGTGCATTTGAGTTGGCAGAAATGATTGCTAAAAAGAGTCCTGTTGGGATTCAGGGATCCAAGGTTAATCTGAACTACTCCAGGGATCATCCTGTAGATGATGGCCTCAAACATCATGTAAGACATTATTAAGTTACCGCTGGTGCACAAACTCTGCCATGCAAATGGCAGGTAGCGAAGGAAAAGAATTTTTGCCATGAGCTACATAAAGTTACATGTGGTGATGTGCAGATGTGTCTGGTTTATGGATTTTTTTAGCTAGGAAATGGGTGGGATGAGTGAAAGAAGGTGCTATGCAGGATCACAAGAAGACATGATCTGGCTGGCTGACCATTAGTATACAAGACGAAGGAAGTTTGGGGTGGCCAGCAGAATGATGGGGGGCACTTTGAGGCTGTTTCATTATGGGATGGCAACAGCAGGGAGCTTTGACAGGATTTTAGGCTGGCTGTGGGGCCTGGGAGTTGTAACCCAGGACCTACGGACACATGGTGGTGCAGGGGATGGGACCTGCAAAAACTGTGCCTAATTATTGTTTTCAGTCTGTCACTGGATTTTTCTGGGTCTACATGGTGCGGGAACAGGTTAATGCGGTTTATAGGAACATTCATCTTCACAGTCATAGTGAAGGCAGTCATATCTGCCAATGTCATCATTACAACCACAGTAATGCATTTGAATTGTTAGGGTGCCAGGCTCATCCACCAGGCCACTTTTTTTCTGCTATCCCGCTGCTCAGACATGGATTGATCAGTTTCCGTGTTGCCACACTCATTTGGGAAGAGTATGAACTTCATCCTTCCCTTTAGTCAAGTGCTCACTTGCGTCACGTACTACAGATCTTCTGATCTGGCCTGCATTTGTATTACAGATTTTATGCACCAGCCTTTAGACATTCGAGTCTGAATATTGAAACACAAGGTTTGGTCACATGAATCATGTTTTGTTGATACTTGAACAGTGAACTAGTGAAGCATGCATGACAAAACTTTCCTGTAACTTGTGTAAGTTGGAATGAAGGGGAATGTTTACAGTTGCATCCCCACAAGTCAGTCCTTCAAGTTTCACCAAACCTCCAATTGCATAGTTCAGGTTCAATCCATCAATATTTACAGGTTTACAAGGTTCATAGTGATTTTAATCAGACCTGCTCAATTTTCTTCAGGCCTTATGGAACATGACCATGCTTCAGAGTGAGGATGTGATGAAAGCTGTTATGGGCATGATAGACAAAAGTTCTGAACCTCCTGCATTTTCCAAACTGTAATGGGATATTAAGAGTATTGGTTTTTCATGAGCAGATGCAAGTAGGGGGCCAGCTGAGAATAAAAGACATGGAAAGGAACAACAAAGTTGTAAAAATATGATTTTTAAAATTATTTACCCAGTTTAGGTGTGCACCATTGCTGTAATGCATTCACCCTTAAAATATTACTCACATGACCATGAATAACAATACCTGTCAGCATTTTTAGCAGTACAACTAACAATATTAAAACCTTATGATAGCTGTCCTATTCTACAGCTTAACCCTTTGACGGCGGGATGTTTTGGGCTTTTTTTTTCGTTTCTTGAAAAAATTGGTAGTAGGAGTGATATAGCCTACATGAAAAACAATATGCTTCAATATTTATCATTTTAACTCGTGGTGGTCTGTTTGAATGTGAAATGCCGAAAATATTCATCTACAGGGTCTTCCTGAAATTTTTTAAAAGTGCAATTAACTTTAAACTTAATTTAATTCATTTAAAATTTTAAAGTAACTATACAATTGTTATTATGGTTACATAATACTAAAACACTGTACTATGAGAAATTCCTAAGAGTCCAGACTTACAGCACACCCTGTTCTGACGCATGGGAGGGGGTATGTTTAGCCCTTAGCTCACGCTGGGAAGCGTAAAAATTTATTAGCATATGCCATGGTAGTTGAGCCCCCTTCCACGAGGTGGTAGGAGCAGTTTGAGCCTCAAACTGCGCCGTTTCTGTCTAAACTTTAGCGCACGCAGTTCAAAAACCCGCAGTTAGTCATAATTATGGCTATCGTAGGCCTCAAAGGGTTAATGCATTATGGTACTTCTTTACCATCACCAAAGAAAGATAATTATTAATTGGTCCTGAGGGAAGTGGTGCAAAACAGCAAAAGGTTTCATTCTGAAACTTACATCAGTTGATTGGAAGCTCAAGTCTTGTTTGAAAATTGGCCTTCACTGGAAGAAAGTTATTTTTTCATGGAATTGTGCAAGATATCCCAAAAGGAACCTAAGAAATCCTTTCATATCTATCATATCAAAGCTGCTTTTTTTCCCCCCTTACAACCCTACCCTACCATAACACCGTGCTCTTGTCCAACTATGTCACAAATACCATAGGAAAAAAATATGTATTATAAAGTATAACAGTGAGTGGATGTCCCCCTATACGAGGCTATGGCTCGAAGCACGGGGCAGATAAATAAATAAATAAATAAATAAATAAATCAATCAATCAATCATATCAAAGCTGCCCTGGAGCTAACAACAGTGATTGCAAGTTCCAATGAATGAACAAATTTATTTAAAAAACTAATTATTACGAACACTACACTTAATAAGATATTGTATCTTAATTTGCATTAAGGGGGCGCATTAGTAAAAATACGGTAGGCGCATTTTTGAGGGAATTATATTTTTTGTGGAGAAACGGATGGTTAATCGGAAAAATCACGCCGAAGGTGCCCTGCGGAAAAGTTTGGCCTTTACTATGGTACCATGCTCGATATGATTGCATTAAAATTGTGGACATACGGGCGCCGATGCGTTCCCGAATTTGTCGCGTTCCTGCCGCCATGTTATTCAAATGGGCTTTTCGGGAACTCCATTTTCCTTTCACTTCAACTCGATGAAAAGGTCACTTCTAGGCCGAAAATGGTAAAATGACGCCGAAGGTGCCCTGCGCCAGATCATGTCCTATTTTTTGGTGTAATTTTTGTGTCCATTGCTCCATTTTTGTGGCCGTAAGGCCGCCGAAGCGTGGACATGTCGAATCCCCATATGCTGTCCATGCAAACGCGAGTTTGTTTACGTAGTCGCCAAGGGCTCGCATTGTTACCGATTGTTACCGTATTTTTAGAGTGATTTTTAATCACATTAATTTTATTTACAATGTTACTTAATGATATTTTCACGGACCCTGTGTAGCATGAGGATGTTCCAGGGTGAGGATGTCATGAAAGCCATCATGACCATGAGAGACAAGAGTTCTGGAACGCCAGATTTTTCTCTAGTTTGAAATGATTATTAGCATTTATTAGAATTGATTGCGCACAATGAGTAGAAGGAGTGACAAAGAGTGGCAAACAATTGGTGTAAGATATAAAAAGACATCATTTTGAGTGGCCATTCTTCCGTGAGTCACTTGACATTTCACTGACGACATCAAAGTAATCAACCTTCCCTGTGTCCTTATTGACCATCATTGCTAATGCCTCATCCAACTCATCCTGACTGAATGGCTCACCCTCTGTTGTGAGGTAGGTAATCAGCTCTTCCTGTGAGAGATGTCCTTTTTTGTCTATGTCCAGTGCTTGAAATGCCTCCAGCAAGGTGTCCTCGGGGCACAGGGGAAACCTATGATGTTTTTATTCAGATTATGGCGGAAGTTCACCTTGGGACCAGAGCAGCCGGCAGGGGAGTAGTAGTGGAGTGGAAGGGTGCCTGGCGAGATGAAAGTGGCATCGCCAAGGAGGCATTGCAGAGTGGGAGAAGTTGACAGCTGCTCATTGCGTCCTGGCGGGGTGTGGACTGGGACTCGCGGGGGATGGGGGAGACTCATGGGGAAGGCAGGCTGATTGGGAGTATGGCAGCGATGAGCAATGATGAACAAGCAGTAATAACAAGGCGTTTTTTCCATATACTTCGGAGTATGAAGGCTATTGTGGGATGCTGTAAGGAGGTGGTCTAAGCACCGAAAGTGGCACATGCGGATGTTGTGGAGAGGCAGCTGATGTGTATAGTGTTGGACATTAATCGCGTCGTACTGCTAGCGACATTTTCCGAATCAGCAGAAGAACGAATCGAAGCAATGGATAGCGTGAGCCCTGCTAGCAAGATTCATCCTTCTGCTGCTTCGGAACATGTCACTAGCAGTACGATGTGATTAATGTCCAACACTGTATATCACTTCAAAATGATTGTATAGAATACTCTATATATCTTGCATGAGGTCTTGGTTCTGACCACTTCACTGGCCAGCTCACTAGTGCCGCCATGAAAGATACAGATTAACCCTCCAAGCTGACTACGGTTACACGGCACTCTCCTCGCCCAGATGCTCTGGTCCTAAGGTAAACTTCTTCCTATTTAATTCTAACATTTGATTGCTGGCCCAGTTTACAGCTGAACTGACATGCCCCCATTTGGACATTTACATGGTATATTTTTAATTGTGGATAAAGCCAGGTATGGCTGGAGATGTTGGGTATGGTACATAGGCTGGGTATTGACAGTGAGCGAGTTAGGAAGCTGTATGTGCATGCCACCACTCCCACTCCCCAGCCAATCACACAATTTCACTCACTTTTTCCTACATTTAAGAATAGAATTGCCTGCGGGTGAAGTTGTGTCAGTTCAGTTCAGCTAGCTGCACCAGCTGACAAACAGTTCATTCGTTACAATGGTAAATTACCCTTAGGGTAACTACCTGTGAAGTAACCGAAGCAGTTTGGAGGAGTGGATAAGGTGTTGGACTGCTAATCGGGAGGTCCTGGGTTCAAGTCCCGGGGCTGGCAATCCTAACAGTGGTTTTCTGTGGTTTCCCACGGTCCTCCCAGGAGAATTATGGGATTGCTTCCTAAATAATAGGCCACAGCCGCTTCCTTCCTTTCCTATCCTTGTCCCGTCCATGAGGAGGTGCGGTGTCGGTGGGAGGTTTCTGACCCACATCTAGGGGTCATCTTGGCGAACGGCCCCCTGAGGGACTGCACATGACCCCAAACTTGAGACACTGCACCTGCACCAGTGTCCCCCCCTCATTATCCCTATCCTGACCCCTTGCACTGGAGGAAAGAAAAAAATACAAGAAAATTGATGGTGGTGTACCACCCCACAACAGGGCCTATGTAGGCCTATCACAGGGTAAAACAAATCAAAAAATTTAAATTTATTTAAAAAAAACTACCTGTGAAGTCCATACCAGGGCCCTAGCCTACGAGATTTAATTGATGTGATAGGGTACACGGTACATAGAACCTCTCTCAAATTCATGAGGAGAAATTTATTTGGCAAGTAGCCATGGGTCCTGCGTAAGTGAATTTATGGGGTACCGTAATTCATTATATTTCACCTTCTTTCACCCTCTCCCCGAAATTGTTATTCTGTCTCACTTGCATGTATAGCAATTAGTGTGTTTTTAAAAATGGAGTACGTTACACAAGGAGGATCCATGGTTCCTGTTTTCACTGTGAGGAGCAGAATTGGGAACTCAGCGGGCTTTTAAAAATATTGTATTTAACATTTTTATGGCATAAAACCAATGTTACATTTCATTCAGAGGTCCTTTAACTAGTCACACTTGTGCTAGTTTTGTCATGTGGCATTTGTTATTGCTTCTGTTAATGTGCTGTACTTGTGCTGTGTTGTGCACCTGTGTCTAAGGTTACTGAAGCACCTCTGCCTTCACAATACATTATTTTTTATTTATTTTATTTTATTTTATTTTAAGTTACCCGATAGAACCAGAGGCTCTCTTAGAGGGGTGGAAAACCACCATTTTACCTTCAATTTTCTGAATTTTCTTCAATCTCTGTGCAAGGATGAAAGGACATGAGGTAGGGATAGGGATTTCTGGGGAGGAGACACAGGTCCAAGTGCAGTTTCAGAAAAGGGGTCATGTGCAGTCTCCCTGGAGGTTAGGTTGCCAGACGCCTCCAAGGCGCGGGTCAGAGACCCTCCTGACACAGGCGAAAGGGAAATCCCGGGCAGGGTTCAAACCCGGGACCATTTACTCAGCAAGTCGAATTGTTACCAACTTGGCCACCACGCCTCCCCCCTCACAATACATTATTATAGACACAGAAAAACCTGAATGAAGCTAAACCTTGATTCAGCGATGATTTGTGTTGCAACTGGCACAAATCTCTCCAGAGTGACCTGATCAGACACATCCTCATCTTCAACCTCATTAACTATTTCAAGCAGTTCCAGCTCTGTTGGACACATGCCTGGAAAACAAGAGATTGAGATAAAGAAATATACAGTATAAGGGGGAGGGGGAGAGAGAAAGACAGCAAGAGTAATAAATTGAGAACTCACCTAGGTAGCGAAGAATGGTTCCGACTTCCCTAACATTGACGGAGTTACTTTGATCCAAGTCAAACACTTGGAACACCTCAGTAACCTTCTTCTCTATATCAGCTGTTGATCCAACAAAAACTGACTGGTCTTGAGACTGTGGGACCTTTACTTTCTCTGCTGCAAGTTCATGGAAAATATTACTGAGGTATTCTTAAATCCATGTCCATCTGCATGAAGTAGTTAGCAGGAAATAATTGTTTTCCTTGTTACACTAGTGAATAATCAAGCACTTAACTACTATTATTTAGTTCTTAAAGTATTACAGTCATATTTATTGCATGAAATGCATGTCATATATAATCTTGGCCATCCATTTCCATAAACTTACAGAAGTTAATTTAAAATAGGAATGTGTAATTAATCTAATTACATATACAACAACAACAACATCATCATCACGACATTTCCCTATGAGGGGTAGTCAGCGATGAAGGGAGATGCAAGTTAACCCAACGTATGAACTAAATTAAAACTTGTGAAAATAAAACTATAAACTACCAGTCCCACACCCCACCCCTGCCCATTTCAGAAGACAGACTCTAATTATATATCCTTTGCTAATAAGATCTGGGGGTGGAGGTGGGGGGGGGGGGGGNGGGGGTGGAAACGATGAGCTAGCCTACCACTGGCCAGTCAACATCAGAGGTCAAGGGTTCCTGGCTATAGCATACTTTCCTTTTATGTAGTCAGTTTTTTTTTCTTCTGCTTATGTAATGTCTCTGGTCTGATTATTATTTGAAATTAATATGTGAGATTGTTTTAAATATTCTTGTGCCTGCTTTGGGTACCATCCCTTCCCATATACTACTGTATATATATTATGTCAACCAAAATGTATTAATAATTGACATGATTTTATGCAATAGACCTAAGAAAGGTGAAATAACTACTGTACATTCACAATTAATTAGCTGAATCATCATAACTTCAAAGCAAGATACCTGATGTATGTTCACTTTCATCTTCTGCAGACTCCATGATTATTGATTTGTAAGGATAAACAAGATCTCCATGGAGACACTAGTAATCAATATTTTTTTGCATACAATTTCTCAATTTCTAGTTGAACTCACTGGACTCGGAACTTAGAAATGTGGACCAGATAGGGTTTAACTTTAGTTTGGCTTGATTAACGGCCAGTTTAATGATGGACAGTAGCGCTGTATTTTGTCGTAGTCACACACTGTAATTATACATATACGTATGTAACTTCCCTAAGCCTTCAGTCAACTGAACACTTACAGTTGTTAATATACTGACAAAATATGAAGTAACTTTCATTCCCTAATTACAACATTAAAATTCTTGTAACTAATAAATGCAACAAAACTTTCTAGTGGTGATAGGTTGTTACCCTGTAACATCTAGCCCCACTGTGAGCTTGGAAGGAAAATGTAGAGTGTGAGGTCGCCTGGGAATTCAAATGTGCCAAATGTAATGCCAAATTGATTCACATTGTTCACAAATAATACCATGTGAATTGTGTACAGTACGGTATATACTATTAACAACTTCAACTTCAGAAGAAAAATGTCGCTCGTCAGCTCACCTTCATGCAATGATAGCCCAACTGGGTAACCGTAGTTGTTATATGACAGATTATAGCTATACAATTCAAAATAATAATCAACCATCACATCTAAGATTTTGCTTAAATTTGCTGTAGTGGGTTATCTTGCACTTGATCTTGCGTAAATCACTGCTGTGAATAAAATTTCCTAGGCTATGACCTATGAGTGAGTACTGTACAAGCACAAAATCTGACAAAATCAGTAAAAAAAAAAAAAACTGCTTCTGAAAATCACTGGACATTTAGCGGAGATCCAGCATGTGTGTGTAGGCTACTGTGTAGTTCCTCCACATAAAAGAGCCATCTGGAGCTATATCCTTACCAAAGGCTACGTGTGGCGCACCTGAAAACCCTTGGGAAAACCTCCAACCAACCACTACACAGCAGAGTGCCACACAATGGGATTAAGGTGGAAATGAAGCTAGAGTCACTGAATGAGAATTTTATGAAAAAAACATATGTTACGCAGTTTTGTGTCCTCTTATCAATGGTGCAAAGAAAAATACACGTCACCGTGCAAATTAGCGAACTAGAGGGCTCAGAAGTTCGCGATTTAACATGGGCCCTTATGGCAGAATTTTCAATAGTCCACAAAAAAATGATAAGCAAATGAGAATTTTAAAATTTAATGTGGAATATGTCGGGAATTATATACTGATCGTAACCGCAAAAAGAAAAACCTGCCTCACCGTGCTCTTTCAATTTGTATTGCTGAAAAACGATCCGATAATGATCCAGTGACGTCACATTGCTCCACTCGAGTGAGGACGTGGCAACACAGCGTTGTTTACGGTAGCGAGATACGGTTGCATACGACCGCGAAATATGAGTGCAAGTTAGTATGGTGGTTTTCACAATGGCTCACACAGGATTTTCGTTTGGCGGGGGTGTTTGTCAGACGTCGGAACCGTTATATTAGTTTATATATAGTTATAATTATAATATAATAATCGAATCATTCGAATCCACCCGGCAATGACGTCACATTGCTACGCGATAATTGGCCCGGACCTTTGCTGTGTTGCCGCTTCTATCTGCCACACGCGTACCAACTGAACGTGTTCCAAATCCGACACAAATGAAGAGCTACAGGCTCCCCTTTCGGAACTAAACTTTTAAAAATGCCATGACAAATTGGGACCTCGTATAGGGACCGTGCGTTTGGAAAAATTTTGACACGTAGCGCCTCTCGTGGCGGACAGTGGCGTAAACATTTGGGCATGTCAGGCCGGGCGGATTGCG
>KZ539305.1:0-16153 GCA_000934665.2 Catajapyx aquilonaris
TCTTCGATTCCTTCTTCTGCCGCTTCGGGAAAATGTCGCTAGTCGTTGCCTCGATTATTGGCCAGTACTGTACCCCTACCTTTACCAGCACCCCAACATACCCGGGCAACGCTGGGTAACCTGCTAGTTTTTTATAAGTATGTGTAAGTGGCTTAGGACTGTGCTGTCCTAAGTGCACATTCCTTGGTAATTTTTAATGTGGGAACCTCTTTCCAGGTATGTAAAATCTAAGCGAGTGACGATATCGCCAAATTTCAACTTCCTGGGGCAGCTCCTGGAGCATGAAAAGCAGCTTAAAAATGAGGATATTCTTGAAAAAAGTCCAGGGGAAAAGAAACTCCATGGTTCAGACTCTGTAGCTGCAAATGCAGCAACTACTGCCCCAGTGCCTGACTCGGGGAAGGGCAAGTCACGATGGCTGCGGACAGGCAGTCTGGTTCTCCCGCTGTGTCCAGGAGTGAGCCCAGTGGCAGCGGTCAATGACTTATCTCCAACAACTGCCCTGGCCCGCCTCCACTTTGAGCCCTCAGGGAAGGAGAACTGGGGTGGGTCTCGACTCAATGTGGAAAATTTCAATGGGAAGGAGTCACTCTCCGAGGTCAGCTTTGTGCCATGCAGGACTTCCTCAGCACAGGGGCGGCCTAAAGGGACCCGTGGTGCTACCACTCCAACTACTCCGACTCTGCAGCCACCAAAAGTGGAAGAAACCTCTTCACCTCAGTCTTGTTCACCGAGGTGGCTAGCTCCTGGTGCTGGTCCTGGATTTGCTTTAGGACTTCCTTGGGACACCTCACGAGACTACCTGAGGTCTGATTCTCTGAGTACAAGTGGAGTTGGGTCTGAGCTGTCAGATGTGGATTTGCCAATGGATCAGATGCAAGGGAGCATTGGAGATGAATCCAGTGGAGAACATGGTAGGTATAAGGCTGAGTTTACTTGATGATGTGAAGGACTTGCATATGCTGGGGCCACTTGCTTTGCTGTGTAACTTAATGAAGCACTCCAGGGAATGAGGATAATGAGGGACCTTCAGAGATTACTTTTTGCACCCCTTCAATGGCTGAAACTGTTTTACAATCATTATATACGTCTTATATAACTTGTTGTGGACAGAATTTCATCACAATCTGAGGACCTTGGGTCAAAGCAGAATTTTAATGATCCTCTCTATAGATTCACCCAATAGAGTCTGTTAATTTGATAGCATGACAATTAATTTCTCAGCAGATCATCGAGATATAATCGTGATTTTTGCCTTAATTGACACGTGTACATTCTGCATGCAAAGTTTTGAGGGAATTTTAACATCTACAATTGCGTCCGAAAAATTCATCAAGTCAAATTTCAGTACCTTTACGTCTACGTAGTCATGGGTGGTGCAATTGAAGTGAAATTCAGCTGTTGGCTGTTACCCCTTGACAGTTTGATATGTAACAATTTTTTATCTCAACCTATGGAGGTTGGGTCAAGAATTATTTTTAAATTCTTGATTTGATATGGAATGACCCATTAGTGAAAATATGGTATATGCAAGTCTAGATTGTGTCATTTAGTTATCTCAGTTTCTCTGTTTCCAGACTCACTGGGTGTGGATGATGGTGTGTTCTGTGAAGGCCTGTCTCCACAGCCATCTTCTGCTTCATCCTCCCCACATCCACTCCCCCACAACACCCCCTTGACCCGCCTACGACCCCAGACAGAGGTGGTTCTTCGTGAGCACAGGCGAATGGTTGATTCAGTGAGGTCCCCAGAAAAGAGAAAGAGCAGTGAGATCCCTCTCTCCCCGGAAAGGCAACAAAGGGGATCAGAGAAGAGAAGAAGCCTCGTAGGTGATGACTGCACCTCTCCTGCTGTGTTAGGGGCAGGCTCTCTGGCATCAGGTGCAACTCTCGAGTCCCAAGGAGGAGGAGGAGGAGCTAGGCCCAAGTCAGGTGTGAGGCTCGTTTTATCCCGGCATTGATTATGGCCTTTGTTTAGATCTTTGAAAAGGCTGTTTTTGTTGGTGGGATCTGGTTTATAATCACTGTAGGTTACAACCCCAGAATATTTAATTAACTAAAGTATTGAGAAATGAATAGGACCAACCTAATGCAGTGTAACTTTACTAGCCCTAACTACTCATGTTTCAAGCAGTAGAGAGGATTGGTAAGGTCTGAATGTACAAGTAATTGCGCGAGTCCAACACCTTAGCCACATTACTCGCAAGGCTGATTTTCAGTGGACAGAACTGGAGTTCTTCCTGCAGAGAAAGCTAGAACTTGCACAGAGGAGGCTAATTATTACACCTGCATGAGAGAAATTTTTTTGCAAGCTCACTTTCTATACTAGTATGTAAGTGTGGCAGAGTTGTATTTACCATTGGAAAGCACATGAAATGAGCTTTATTCAAACATTATACAAGACTGTATTTTTCTGCCCAAGCTGATAATCTGAAGAATGAGTGACATGGAAGATTTGATGGCTTATTCACCCCTGGGAATGTAAGCAAAATTGGTGGCATGCAAAATGGTAAAGGGAGCCTCAGACCATGTGCAAAATTGGGACGAGTTCAAATGCAGCCCAGGGGTGATGAACTATTAACTCTTCTCTGTCCCTGATTTGGATTGTTAACTTGGGCAGAGAACCATTCCTCATACAAACTCCATGCCATACTTGAAGGTGAGGAGGAAAGGACAAGAATCTGCAAGAAATTAACTTTCTATTCACACAATGTGACTCTACTGCAGGCTAACTTGTACACTCCTGGAAAAAAATGTCCTTGTACCCTGACAGGTAGCATACTTGCAGACTGGGTGAAAGCATGGATGAGCGCTAGTTGATTCATGTATGCTTCCACGGACACCTGCTTGCCTGTCCGCTTGGCATTGCTTGCCGGGGTTGTAGGCAGTTTTTTTACACCACTGTACCATTGGTATCATCAGTTTTTGCCTGTTTTTGAGTATAAAAACATATGGATGCAGATTTTTTTCTGCTGCCAGAGTTGACGTAATTGGTGACTACATCAATACATGTAATATTCAAACAAGTTGTTGTACCTGTGAATGATTGAAGTTTGATAGACAAGTCACACAAAATTTCACGTGCTTCAATTTTAGAAAATGTGAAACAAAGTATGGTACTCATGCAGTTACTATAAACCAGTTCTTCAGGCATAATAATGGCAGATTCAAAATGGCCCACGTGGATATGACTCATAGCTCCAAGAATATATTTTACAAGTATAAATGCACAGGTTTGGTGAAACACAATCAGAATCAAGCCTGGATAGTGTCACATTTTTTACTTCTGTTGTTGACTTCTCTTGTCAAATAACAAAAGCTAAGGAAAGTGAATGGTGTATGATGAACATTTAAATGAGTGGCAATCATGAGGGTGGTCTTTAGTATCTGTGAACACCACAACAATGTACTTACATGAGATCAATAATATATGTAGCTGTTATTAGGTAGACCATTACAAGAAAGTAGCTGCTTACAATTAGTATCACTGAATTTTCTTATGCTGGGTTTAACTGGAGATTAACCTGTACTATGTCCCAAACAAGGATTTTTGCGGGTTATCCTGGCTTGGATGCAGCCCATTGCACAGGCGTGTATTGTGTGTGTCCACAAAGAGAGCTAAGGAGGCTCCAATCCCGAGCAAAGCAAGTAAGGGTAGTCAGATAAGCAACACACATCTGTGCAATGGGTTGCATCCAAGCCAGGATGCAACAATCCTTGTTTGGGTGATAGTACAAATAGAACCAAAGAAAAGTTTATGGAATGGTAGTTTTGAATTACATACATACACAAAATTGCAGGCAATAAAATTTATTAAGGCACATTTGAGACTAAAATGATACAACCCAAGCGATGCATGATTCATCTATCTGACTATGTTTGTGAAGGATTCACAGATACTAAAGATAAGCCCAAGGATTTACATTGAGAAATATTTACTGTTCTGGAAAGTTCAGTTTTTGGCTAGATGGGCTTTGTAACTTGGAAGTGTTTCATTAGCCTTATTTTAATTATTGAATATTTGTGAGGAGCAAAATTGAGAATGGAAAATGTGTATCTCAGGAATTTTAAGTTTGATTTATGTACAGTGTGTGCCTGTAATACTCAGAAGGGGTAGGAATGTGCAACACTGGATAGTGGTAGTACAGCTAGTTACACTGTAGTGTTCAGTAACTTTTGAGAGTTTTTCTTCAAACTACTCATTTTATTCCTCCAAGCCACCATTGGTTGTAGAATGCGAGAAGAGGAGGAAAAAACAAGTATTAGATCTTGAACCCCTTATTTGTGGAACTACGTACATATGACATGAGTTACTGTTGCTAGGTAATTTTAACAAAATCAAATCATTTTTATATTGTAAGTAATTAAGTGTTGAAAGTAGTTAATATGCATTGCTTGTTGCGATTGATGGGGGATAATTGTAGCTTACGTGTTCTTCGTGATTACTTTATTAGAGGGTTTGGCGGTTTGAAGGATAAAATGAGCCGTTTGCAACTGCTGTGCACAACCGAAATACCATCAATAAAATCATTTTATTGTGGCCTTAATGTCAATGCCCACATGTTACAAGTGAGCAGTACAAGAGAAATTCATCATAAAAATACCAACTTTGTGCACATGTTTGTGAAGCTGTGTTCTTGAAAATCTAGTAATTTTTGTGTGCAGAGTTATTAAATTCTAACATATCGTGTCTAGTCAGCTGTAGGAAGGGACTTGTTTCTGTGATAAATATGTGCAATCTGCAATTTTTTAAAATTAAGATGCAAGTTCTGATAATTAAATGTTTTGAATACAGTGGGCCATAGTGCAATATTTTCCCATGTTGGTGAGGATTGCCAGTATTATGATGTTAGGTGTTCATATTTCCTTTTTTTTTCGAAACAAAAAATCATGAGTGCTAAGCATGTGGAGAGTCAATGATTGATGCTGTGAGCTTTGTATGTAATCCCCCATGTTTTGCTTCTATGCTTCCCTTTATGCTTCCCCCACATTATGGATGCTGTTGATCTGAGGTTAGTGATGGTGCCAAAACGTGGGTTGAATGTAATACTGATTGAATCTTGTTTCTGCGTTACAATGTCCTTTTGCTTGGGCCAAAATTTAAAACAAATGTGAGATAACTGGCAAAGCAGTGTGTCAAATTTGTGGATGATGAATGTGATAGTCCCATCTGTAGGGGTTTGCCAGTAGCATGTGTAAGAATTTGAATTATATGCTAGTGTGCTACCAAGGACTTCAAATTTTCTTTTACCTGACCATGAAGAATAATGTATCTTCACACATGAAAGTAACCAGGCATATACAGGGTGCACATTTTTCACAGTTGGAACTACATCAGGGGTCAAAATATTCGGATGAAAAGGTGCAATATGCACTCCAAAATTGGTATCTACACTCCAGTTGGTCCTGCTTTTTAACTGGCTAAACCCAGTAATTAAAAATTAAGCACTCCAAGAAAGTAATTTGTAATCCAGATGAATGTTTGGAGTGCAAACTTTGCACCTGGACAAAAAATTTGAGATTCAACCCCTGCTACATGCCTGTTTATTTTCTTGTGTAAAGGTACATTACTCTTCATGATCAGGTAAATAACTTTTTGAACATGCCTCTAACCAGCAATTCCTATGACAGGCTATGTTTTGTCAATGCAAGTTTTCATTCCCATGCTTCCATTATAATACTACTAGAACTTACTGGCTTATAACTATTGGCTAGCACTGTGATAATTGCTGATAACATTGTGACTCCTGATGGATCTAGTTCAAATTATGATATTATTTTATGTGATCATAGAAGCAGGAGTAGTAGAATGAGTGCTCCAGTTCTACCCTTTCCCTGTGAATTGCTTTAGGCCATGGGTACAGCTCTCCAAACCCTCACTGAGGGATAGGCACACAGTGGCTCCATTTCACTCACAGCCCATCTAGGAGTCAACATCCTGAATTACATATCCCTGAAGCAAACCTCATGATTAAAATGGTTACAATATTTATAAACAAGTAATGGAAGCCTCTAACTTTGGTTGCATTGGCAGTGATCCAGAAGAAACACAAGTGGTGTGAGCTCCACAGGAAAATTATTTCATGCACTACCATGAAAAATGTGCCTTGCCTGAGTTTTAGAGCATTGTCTTGTACTCCAGCCTGTTTTGCTTCTTGTCAGGACAGGTGTAAGATAATTCCTAAGCTGCATATTCTGACGGGGCTTAGCGTGTTTACATTGGGTTGGCTAGACTACCGACTGTTAGAAGACCTACGTTCTAGCAAACACATTTTTGGCCTGTACTCTTATATTCTCCACTACTCATGACAGCAGGCTGCATTGATCAAATCAATTGTAAATAATTGCCTGCTAGACTAAATCTTGTGAAGATGACAAAAATCATCAAGTATACAGAAGTCGTGGCAGTTTTTAATCTGAATTACATCCAGCCCAAAGCTTAGCAATAATTTGTTCAAAATAAGTTAAGGGTATTAATTCTCTTTCTCTCTCCTCTCAGGTGTTGTTGTGAAATGTGTGGATTCGAAGCCATTGTTGCTGTTGCCTTGCTGGGAGGATAACAAGGAGAACCGTCGTGATGTGTCCGGTCTGTACCGGGTGCAGAGCTGCCCAGGGAGTATAGACTCGGTGAATGAGGCAGGAGCAGGATTGAGGGTGGCCAACAGAGGAGTGAATGCTTGCGCCTTGAGGGCAAAGAGCTGGGGTGGTGGAGCCAAGGTGGCAACACAAGCCAAGGGGCGCAATAGGTTCTCTTGTGGGAGTATTGACTATGGGGACCTGAGGAGGAATGAGGCGGACCTCACTTTCGCCGATCTCACCAATTATGGGGGAGGGGATGGGGAGGGGACCCCAAGTGGAAGTGGAGGATCTTCATTAGCCATACCTTGCCAGTGAGTTGGATTTGGAAACAGGGCTCGAAGGGAAAACCTCATGCTACCCAGTCAAAGATAAACCGGTTAAAGTGGCGCCAAGTGTTACACCAAAGTTTTGTTCAAATGAGGTGTCTGGGGGTGATAATGACAGGCAGCAAGTGTGCAAGATATTTACAGGGCATCTCACAGGACCCACCCATATTCTTTTCTCAGAAACATGACACCTGAAGCATAGATACAAGTACAACACACATTAATTTCTGCTTTGACAATGCATAAAAGGCATCCTGATTTTGAGGAAAGGAACTAAGAGGGGTATTGTGAGCTGTTTTGTATTGCCTGACTCAAGTGAGAGGTGTGAGTTTGATGGCATGTCACTATGTTGCGCCTAAAAGCCTCGAATGTTCAGGGAGGTGGGGTGAATGTACTGTTGCACATGAAGTGCTGCCAACCTTGCCCAGATCTTTTGTGGAGTAATGAGTGGCCATTTTTGTTTATTGGTGTAGTGGTGTGGTTAATGGTGCTAAACTGGACGTAAGTTGAGAGCGACGTTAATTCTGGGCAACGTTGGCCAAGTTCATTGGTGTCTCAAAAGTTGAAAAAAGGAAGCAGAATTTACAAATTGAAAATTTTTAACATTGTGTTATCTGCACTCGTGCAACTTAACCCTGCCTCCTCTCTCTGCAAAAAGTGTTTCTGTACAAAAGGATGAGCAGCTTTCTTTTTATCCTCTTTATGTTTGGGACGTTTTGTGAGTTAAATCTGAATCAAGAAAAGTAATTGTTGATCTAGCAATTTTATTTTATTTTATATGCCCACATGCCCTATCCTTTTCTCCTTCAAGAATACTGTGGTGAACTATTAGCAGCCCTTTGATGAAGTGCTCAGCTGGCATTGCGGATGATATTAATACTTTAGTGCCAGTTCCACCATCAAGACTCCAGCATGGACTCTGGACAGCTTTCCAGCTATAGGGAGCCATTCAGCATTTCAAGTACTTAAATCATAATCAATGATGTGGAACTTTGTATTTTTCGCCTAGGTCATTCAGTCATCTTCATTACATTGTTGTGCACAAGTGTCCCCTCCCCAACAATCCCTATCCTTTCCCAATGTCTGTTTCCTTGCACTGGAGAAAGAAGCTGAAAAATTAAATATATAGAAAACAGATGGTGGTGTGCCACCCCCCTATAGATCCTGTAAGGGACATCACGGGGTAAACAAAATTTAAAAAATATCCAGTGCTGCTGCTAACTCAATTTTTGAAATTTGGCCCAAGATATATTGCTACATGGGTTGTATTGCTACATATTGGACGCCAATATTTCCATATATGGGATGCCAATGTTGCCATATATTGATGAAAGTTGCAGTTACGATATAAATAAATATTGGCAGCCAACGTTGGCCATTATCAGCTGCCATTAAGCAGCCAATATTGGCCCAATATATCTTGCTACCTGGGCCAGCTCAGTAATCCCAAAATCCCCATTGTATAAGGGCATCAAAATCAATGATTGCTGGGGTAAACACAGGAACTTCCTGATGATCACCTGCTGACTCGTGCCCCTGTGGCTCTGTTGCCACTGGAACAAACACCCCTGTCTCTGGATCCAGTGTCATCTGGGTTCCATCATCATTCCTGCTCCCCGCTGGCTCCTGGGTATGTTGGTCGGCGGGATTGTTGGTAGGTTCCTCTCCTTCTTCAGGCAGGTCCAGGTACGAGGCGAGTTCAGATTCGTCTTTACTTGGCGAGACGCCTGCTTTCGGGACATTCCCAGTTGAGAGGACCACAGTCTGGTTAGTGGTGGTGACTATGGTGTTGTCTCCTGATGTCACAGTCTGGTGATGATGGTGAGCTGGGTTTCCTGAATCTAGCAGCATTGCAAGGGCAGCCACTGTTTCATTGTCAGAGGCATCAACAATATACTGGACCTGCTGTACTGGCTCCTGTGTCTGAAATGGCAATTATTAACCTTTTAGTTCAGCTACAAAATGAGGCACTGCAGACCATTACCATCGTTTCTTAATTCAGCCATCCCCCCCCACTGATCCAAACAACACATTTTGGGAGGTTTATATTGCTAACAATCCTCCAGTGGTGCAATAGGGCTTTTGTCATTGGGACTAATAATAATGTTTGTAAAATAAAAGGTATGCCCTATCTAGCTTTGTAGTAAAGGGGGAATGTCCCCTGAAACTCTGAAAGATCTAGTTTAGCCCAATTAGGTAGATTATCCATGTGTCACTTAGGAGTGGCCTTAAGAAACAGGACTGTTTAGTTTGTTGTTTTTCCCCTCTACTTGGGCTCATTGATATATCCCAATTCAAAAACACATATCCCATCTGGGGAGGCAGAACCAGTCACAGCAATTGGTGTGAGCACGGGTGTGAGTGTCTAGGGATGTTGCACAATGTGAGCAAAAATAATACTTGTATTTGTTTCACTACTCCAGTAGTTGAGCTCTAGAAAACTAAAGCTGTACTGTTATTATTCTTTATTGCAAGCCAATAAACTTCCATAGCCAGGCAGCTCCAGCCATGGACTTTGCACACAAGTTCATCCATTACACATCGGTAATAAATTTCCAGCAACTTTTTAAAAAATCAAACTCCGAAAATGACAAAACCTGCAATCCAGGTAAGTTACCGCCACACCACACTCATATTTCACCTTTAAAATGCCTACCATCATCACCAGCCTCATATTAGGCTATATCTGTGGGAAACTGTCCCATGTGCAGGCTGACACACAATTTTCAGTCAACATCCCCCAAAAGCTGTGCTCAGCCTGCTTCTTTCAGAAAGGACACATGATCCCATTGACCAGAACAATGTTGGTGCAGGGGTCTACCACCCACAAGGGAAGGGCACAGATGGTATAAGATAGATTTTCTTGAAACCCACTCATTGGATAGGGAATTTAGGAATTTAATTAGACTATGGCTCAGGAATTATGAGCTATTTAAGTATCATGCAGGAGGTTATGTGTAAACAGTCAGTTGTCCCCTTGGCCACACAACCATTCAGCCAAGATGATGAGGTTATTGCCCGCAGCTGGGGTCACAGAATATTTTTTCTTGTTATTACAATGACATGATTTTGAAATCATCTTTTTATGACTATTTTAATGAACAGTAAAGGTTGATTGTAACAACTAAATGTAAATTGAAATCTCTGAGAATGTTCATTTATGAATTATGAACACCTGCACATGATTGGACATCTTGCATAATTATCTTTCACACAACATGGCCTATGCAACTCTACATTTAGAAAATTTACCACATTGCCATAAAAAATGAAATGAAATTTCTCCAGTAATGGTATGCCAATGCCTTCTATGACCATTTCCAGAACCATATACAGGGTGACCACAATGAACCTACCTAGTTTCAAAGAGTAACAAAAATAGAAATACAGATGTTAAGGTTTTGGTTGTTTAAACACATTGCAAGACGTCGTATTCAGTGGGCCATAATGGCAAGTGAATTCAGTCGTTCTTGTGTCACTGAAGATAGATGACAATATTTCAGCAGTTTTAGCTTCGAAAAGGTTCGTTCACCTGTAGCGTTCGTGATCATGAGGCACCTATAAATTCTTAACACTGTCATAACATTTGGGAGCGTTGATTGCACAATATTTTCACAATTTTTTGCACGATCGCTATACTGGCGCTGTTTCATCAGCTTTGAAATCTTCGAGCTGTGATATGATATGAAATACATGAAATTAACCATTTCAACTGCAAACTCCAAATCTGATCCGAATAGTATACATCCTCAGGATAATTGAGGGGCTGGGTGCATCCCACACAACGTAACTGCTGAGAAATGAAGCTGTACTGCGGGAAGTTCTCCTTACATCCTGCTAGTAATTATTTTTAATGGCTCCAGGACCCATCCAAACACGTTGAGGTTTTGCCTGTCACTAACAGATAGTTTAGTAGCTACACAACAGTGGAAAAATATTATTTTTTGCTCGGTGTGGGATGGGCCCTTGCACCCAGCCTCTCAATTCCCCCTATATCTTTTGGCAGCTTCTCTCATTTCGGCGTCTGTCCTCTCAACGAGGAACCAAAATAGAGAATTAACTTTGTCATACCGTATGCTTCCATATTCCAGGAAAGCTCTGCACATAATGTATTAAATATTGGTAGGTAAGTTTCAATACTGAACTTTTCCTCGAATCACAGCCTCCTCTGCATCACCATCACAATGATGTCTTTTTCTTTACGCTTTATAAATTGGGTAAGATTGTCATTTCTTTGAGTTGATCTTTTTCTATCTTCTGGAAACAATATTTAAGAAAGGTTGATTGCAATATTCTTTCAATATCAAATCAATATTATTCTGATCTGTTCTCGCAGGGGCCCAAAAGGTGTGGGCCGTAGGCCGCTGCCTACTCTGCCTATTGGGTAATCTGGCACCACTCATTTTACCGTTGGGCTTATGGAGAAGCCTCAGACGTAAAATCAGATAAATAGTCAAGAATCATCCCTTTTTTCCTGAATCCAATCTGTCCGACCTCTCTTTTGCAAGGCATTAAGCGGCGTTTACATGTGAGCGATTTGATTGTGCAATGTCATCGCCGAGCAATAACAATGGTGAGTAACCCGAGTAACCAGTATTGTTAGAGGCGAAAATCGATTGTTACTTTCACCTCAAACAATATTGGTTACTTCACTTGGCGACAACTTCGCTCCGCTTTGCTCATCATATCGTTCACATGTAAACGCACCTTTACTCATAATGACCTTACCAGAGTATATTTCCTATATATTATCATTTCAAAGGTAACTTTAAAACCACTGTTAAGTGTTTTGATAAAACAAACTATTCACATATATCTATCTCATGTCTCACAATGAGCTGCGTTACATGGCCAGTCGCGGCGCTTCTATTTCAATACGAATCGGAAAGGTGCCCCTTCGGCAACATGTTACATGTCTGGCCTCTGAAAGCAGTGGAGTCCCCCTGACCCTTTCTCCCCCTCCCGCTGCTGATCACCACCCACTTCGAAAACCAGTAATTTGGGAAATTTTGGAGTTGGAGAAAAGAAGGGTCCAGCGATAAGGCAGGAGTAATCCTCTAAAAGGTGAGTGGTGCACATCAAACCTTTTGAGGCGCAGGTAAATGGTAGTTCAACTGGCTGTGGCTGACTGGCTGCGTAGTTCAGTTGACGCGCATTTTCACACGTTACATGCCCGAGATGCTGCTCGAAGCGGCGTCATGTAACGTGCCTCAATGTCTTTTTGTTAGTTTGGAGTGAAATTATCACACAAAGAGGGACAAACAAAGGTGTGATACCCTTGGTGATACCCCTTGCACCCTGGAATGAAATTATTTTGTTAGCTGAATATAACTGACCACCATATCTACCTCATCCTTGGGATTCATCACTGCCTTGGGAACTGACACGGTGTGGCTGCCAACCTCCATCCCCAGAATAGATGCCGCTACTCCATCCTCGATGGTCATGGTCATAGCTGATTCTTTTCTGTCTGAGGTTGAAATTGATTCGGCCTGCAACTGCTGTTGCCCCAATGCCCTCATGGTTGGCAATAAAGCAACCAGCTCCTGATGTGTTGACATGATGGCAGGTTGGTCTGGATAGCCATGCTTGCACCGCAAACACAAGAAATCTGCCAGTGACAATGATGCTGCCATATTAGGCCCAGCAACTTCCAATATTTCTTCTAAAGTACACTGGCTCAACATTTCTTGCAGCTTTTCCTTTCGCCGTTGTGACTTCTCCTCAGGAGTTGGGTAAGCATAGCGTCCACGCCGCTTGTTCTTCATGATTGTGAGTCCATTTTGGTCTTGCTGTGAAGATTGAGGTGGGTCTTGTGTGGACTCATCAGTGTCTTGGGGTTGATTTAGGTCAGATGCAGCTTGTCGTGCTGCAGGAAAATCTGATATGGTTCCGTGATTTGGAAACATGTCAAAATGAGTTGCCATCCTGGCACGACCAAGGTAATGAGGTGCGAGACGTCGTCGTCCTTGTTCAATACCAGGTAGTACTGGGGGTAGTTCGTCTTCCTCATCCATCTCTCCCTCAGAAAATTGGAAGTCGGAATAGCCCGCATCTGAATCATCCAAATCTGGTTCGGAGAAATCCAGGTGGTGCAGACTCTTATAGTCTCGTATCATATGACGTGGCGGTCGGGACAGTCGTCCTGATCGTGTTCGAATCAGTTGCTTTTTCTTCTCCTTCTTCTCCCGTGACAGTTCTGGACCTGAAAATGTCTCCTCCTCGGGATCTGCCTCAGGTGACTTTTGGATAGATACTGACTTTGGTGGGTGGCCACCCTTGCATTTAGCTCCAGACTGCGGTGAAATGGTGGTAGTGACATCAGCCTTATTTCGTAGATTAAGATCTGGTTTATCTTGTTGAACTACAGTGTAGATGATGCGTGTATTAGTCTCATTGTCATGTATGACGTTGCGGCTAGGAGAGGATTGTGACTGTAAACACATATGACGATAAACTGTGGTGATCTGGTGGAGCAGCTGAGTGCTTATTGGCTGGTTGACCTGGAACACGTTTCCTTGTTGAATTAACTCAATTGGATTTTCACTGGATCCAAGAGGTTTATCAGAGTTGAAGTTCTGCACTGGGATTTTCTGGGGTGGCTCTGGGATGGTGGGTGCAGGTGTGACAACAAGGGAAACACGTGGCGGTTGAACAGCCCCTGGTGCCACTTGCGTAATTGTTGTGCGTGTAGTATTTGCTGTTGTAGTCTGCGGCAGCTGCACAGTGCGCACCATTAATCCTTGCTGTCCTTCTGTCACTGGGGTAACAGCAGTTCCATTACTTGGCTTTGGCTGCAGCCGGCTACGCATATTCTGTGGCTGAAGCTGAGGCTGTGGCTGTGGGGGTGGCTGCTCTGGAACTTGTACCATCCCTACCTCTGGTTCTGGTTCAGATGCAAGCTCTGTCTCCATCATAGTCTCGTCACCCTCTGCAGGTGCCTCTTCCATGTGTCGAGTCGCTTCCACATGGGCCTCACCGCCTTGCAAACCCAGAGCTGCAACTTGTTCCTGCGTCAAAGGTATGGTCTGTGAATCACCATGCTCTCCATGTATAATAGCCACGAAACTCGCCACATTTCCAGGTGACACCTGAGCATACTGGGCGGTCTGCTGGGTTTCTGCTGGAGCTGGCTCAGTTTCTTCTGTCTGCTCAGACACATCTGATGGTGTTATTGTCTCAACTACATCTTCTTCACTTCTGGCCACCACTGCCTCACTTGCTCCTTGCAAACCCTGCTGAAGCACATCTGGGCTTATATTGCTCAGGTCGCTATCACCTCTGAGTGGAACCGCCTGTCCATTAATAAACACCAGCCTGGCATTGGGTCCAACCTCCTCCATATTGAGCTACAAGTTTCCGAAGTCTGATGGGTCCGCACACACTGCACTTGTCCCGCGAATCTTTTCAACTTCCCCAATCGTGATGATTACATGGAGGCCGCCATGTTGGATGTGCCGTACAAGCGTTCGAAAAGTGGCGTCCCTTCTGCACGACACAAGACACAACACAATGCACCAAACCGACACTCGATTTCAGGTAGTAATTAACAAGGGAGCTGGACGGGGTTGTTGGCGGGCTTGGCTGAACTGAATCGAGGGAGGGAAGGGAGAAGAAGTTCGGGATAGCGTCTGGCGGGAGGACAACCGGAGGCCATTTTGTTTTTATAACCGTAATTCAAGATGCTTATCCGGGATTGGCGGGCCGTCGGAGAGGCCCCTCCCTCGGCGCTGTGACGTCACTACCCCTCGGTTGATTACGCATTTTGAATTGAACGAACGGCGGCCAACATGAACTGTGCAGTGGCGGCTGCTACGTACATTAAGTGTTGCGCCCTGATTAAAGTGCCCAATTACTCCTAGGTGGTCGAGCCGGCGTTAGGTGAGATGGCGCCCTGTGCCGTTTGACATATATTACGCCCCCCCCCCCCGNCCCCCCCCCCCCCCCGAACGTAGAAATTAAAATATACAGCAATAAGGCAGAAAATTTCGGGTTGAGGCCCATTTCATAAATCATAAGCACTAGGTGAACAATCGGTAAAAGTCGAGGAGGAAGCCCGCCGCAGGCGCAAAATTTTTGGGTTCAAGGTTACCCGAGCTTAGGTGAATGTGGGAGATTTGAATGGGTATGTATTTGATGAAATTGGTAGCACTTTTCCCCCCAAAATCATGAATTAGTAATTTATAATACTATATTTCCGGCTATTTCAAACATTTCGTGGGGGGTGGGGAGGGGGCGACCCGCCTGGGCCCCGTGCCCCCCTGCATACGCCACTAAGGATAATTCACTGCCACGGGAAAGCGGGTATAGTGCTCGTCCCGTCACTACTTTGTCTCCCTTTTCCGACGAGGAATTGCTTACTATTAATAAGCATTTAAGCGTGGAGCTCGAGGTTCGTCAGTATCGTCACAAGTAGTTAATTTTTAATTTTTAATAATAAAATGAAATATGTTACACTTTTTGTGGGTGCCCCCTGGCAGGGGGGGCCGGGGGCGCTCGTACCCTGCGCCCCCTATAAATCCGGCACTGCCTCCGACTGCTTTTTATTTACTTTTTGGAAGGGGGCGCCTTTTTGGAAGGGGCGCCTTTTTAGAAGGGGCGCCTTTTTGGAAGAGGGCGCCTTTTTGGAAGAGGGCGCCTTTTTATACGACATTTTTATATTATTTGGAAAGGGCTCATCACGCTTTTTTCGCGCCCCACACGCATCTGCGCCCTGTGCGGTAGCACTGGTCGCACACCCCTAGCGCCGGCCCTGCGAATATAGCAATTTTCTACAATAGTCCACCTGACCGAAGCAGGTTACCTTTTACCAGTGACTGACTAAACATGTTTCCATAAATGTGCGGACCCCCCACCTTCCCCACCTCCCCCCTTCTACAACTGCCCCCTTTCCAGGAAAACATACACTCTGTACGGCTGCAAAAATTGTTCAATTTACACAGAAATTTATTTTTAACAAATTTGAACCAAGGCTCGCGACCCCCAGGTTGGAAACCACTGGGTTAAGTAGTCCGACTGCTAATCGGGAGGTCCTGGGTTCGATACCCGGGGCCGGCGCGGCGATCCTGACCATGGTTTTCTGTGGTTTCCCATGGACCCCCCAGGATAATTCCGGGGTCGCTTCCGTATAGTAGGCACAGCCGCTTCCTTCCTTCCCTATATCCTTGGCCCCATCCACGTGTGAAAGTTTCAGAAATAATTTGCGTGGTAAAATCAGGCGCGTACCTACGCGGGGGGCGGGGGGATCAG
>KZ539305.1:16166-26466 GCA_000934665.2 Catajapyx aquilonaris
CCCCCCCCCCCCCCCATGAGACGTCAGCTGAGAGGAGAGTAAGAAAATTATTACTGAAGTCCAGATTATTCGAGTTGGGATCATTTTGTGAAAATATCTATCCATTTCATAGGTGCAGGATGTGGAAAATGTAGCTTTTATAGTGCCTAAATTTGCCTATTTCGTGATTTTGCGAACTATTTTGCCTATTCTGGCATTTTGCGCCTTTTTCTGCCTATTTGGCCTTTTTTGGTGATAGTTTTTGCACTTTTTGAAGCAATTTCGGGACTTTTTGGGCCTATTCCGAACCTATTCCTTCAGAGGCATGTTTGTTTCTTACGGAGTATTTTTTGTGATTCTGAAAGGACCAAAATCGTTCAGAAGTAATATGATCATACGAATCATGTTGCCGTGACTCGTATTCATGAGCCGAAAGGCGGTTCCAATCAAGAAAATCTAGAGAAATATTTGGAAATATTTGGTAACATACTAATGCAAGTGGAAACGCGCTGTAAGCGGTGTATACAGTAGAGTCCAGAGCAAGACTTGCTCTGGACTCTACTGTATACAGTAGTGATACTTGCTTGAACCCAAGTTTTGTGATTTTCTGTCAAGTTTGTCGTTGTTATTCGGTTTTTGCTCTGGTTTGTTATACATTATTTTATACTTTAGGCCTTTACAATTTGTGTTTCTCTTTTCGATTTTATGTAACATCCTCCATTATGCCGGAAAAATTAAAATTTTTGTGCTTATTTGAGGTTTTCTCGTGCCTATTTAAATGCTCATTTCCGGGTTTTTTCGTGCCTAAAAACTCGGACTCTAGTTATACCTTATCCGTAATGAAAAGTAATGCTTTTGGTCACTTTCTGCGTTACATTGATTGCTCTCGTATCGGATGTCCTGAGTCCTCATTCCAGAACAGCAGTATTAATTTTGTATTACATTCTTAAATCCAAAATGTATGGGTGTTCCGTAACCCCCCCCCCCCTCTCCCATTTTTTTTGGCTGGGGGGGGGGGGGCGAACCCCCCTATGAAAATCTCATAGGTACGCGCCTGGGTAAAATGGTGGTATCCCACCCCCCACCCCCACCCCCTCCCAATGGGGTAAAATAAATAAAAATAAAATAATAGTCCACCTGGTTTTGTTTTGGGGTTTTTTTTGGAGGGGGGGCAAGGAGCTACTAAAAAAGAGGCTTTGATCGAAACCCAGTGCATTGTTGCCATGCGTGGTATTTGCTGTATGAACTTGCCAAGTGTGCCTTCTTGTGTCAGCGCGGCGAGTGACCTGACCTATTCTTCTTACAACCAAACTGACTCTTTTACCCTCCTAAATTGTGAAAATTTTGTGAGGTGATATTCTACTCGTTTGCGCCACCCTAGAGCGCGATACAGTCGCGGCGCCCGGGGACCTGTGACCCGCGACCGGCTGCTAGTGTTGTGGCTTCGGCATATCGCATTTTGCCTTGTATTTTGCCGTGAAAATTAGCAGCACAGGTGATGTTTGCACAACACTATAGGCCAAGTAGAATTAGAAAATCCAAAAATTTCCAAAATTTAGGAGGGTAAAAAGAGTTATTAGTTTGGTTGTTAGACAGTGCTCCTGAGACGTTCAATTCATGCCAAAGCCGCCTACCGATGGAGCTGCAAGTCTCGCAGGACATTCTGGACTTCGTGAACACTTATGATTGGTGACGAGTCGTGGGTCGTACGTTGTACCCTGTTCAAGTTGTTCCGTCATTTTCACGAGAAATGAAAATTCAACGGCCGCCGAGTACCCTTGGTCACTCACAGGATGACTGCCAGCGACTGACTCTCTCTGCAGGTGGGGAAAAATTCACGAATACTCCCTACCAGAGGACACCTTCTGTACTTCATTTGTGTCTGCGGAAAAAAATCACGCCGAGAACTTTTCACATTTTTCACAGGCGGTTATCACGTTTTTCTACCGAGCCCTTCGTGCTGTATATAGTTTAGAGGTTTTATAATAGTTCAAGTCTTAAAGGTAAGTTTAAAGTTGACTTCGTATAAATAATCTATATATATTTGTATTACCTCGTGATAGGGCCAGGGGGGTGGAACACCACCATATTTTCATTCAATTTTCGTGTTTTTTTCTTCATACTCTGTGCAAGGAAGGGCATGGGGTAATAAGGATGGGGATTTTTGGGGAGGGGGGACAGGCTGGTGCAGGTATACAATGTCTGAGAATAGGTCAGGTGCAATCCCCCTGGAGGCTAGGTTGCCAGACGCCTCCATGGTGCGGGTCAGACGCAGGGGAAAGGGAACTCCCGGGTGGGGATCGAACTCGGGACCTTTCGCACAGAAAGCCGAGACGTTAGCATCTCGGCCACCACGCCTCCCCATCTCAATAATATTTTAAATGTCTCTGTAATATACCGGTATACTGACCTGACTTGACCATTCCTTGTGCTTGATCACCACTGTGAACTAGGATTCAGAATGAAAAACAAAAGAAGATACAATCAAGAGCTGACACAATCTAATAATGAGATATTTATGCAGGCCCCCATAAGCAAAGTTTAACCCCAATATAAAGTGGAAATCCTATGCTGGCCGAATATTAACCCAATTACAGTTATTGAGCACATCTACAAGCAAGAAACAGGTTGGTAATATGCTCAGAGTTCACAGTCTGAACAGGGGGGAGAGGAGAGTGTTGATACATTATAATCACCTCTGACAATTCTTACCAAGTTGGTAGCCATCTTGCAGTATATTTATGTCAAGTTTGATTGCAATAACAAAAAAAAAATTTACAGCGTTTGATTAAAAAAAAAAAACATCCACTTTCCTTATACATGCATCACGTAAGCGTGTGCACTACGTAGTACAAATGCACAAAAAAGTAAAGGACCCTCGAAACCTTATACCAAGTTAGAATCTAAAATCCCCTATAAATTTACAAAATAACTCCTTTTTAAAATTATTGATTTTGCAGTGGGTCATGATAATTTTCACCACAGGTTTCTCTTATTATAGATGAAAAAGTGAATTTCAATTTTTAAATATCTGTCCTCTGATTAACCCTATATGTCTCCAGCGATCTTGACATTGTACGATCCCACATCATTATATAATATTTTTTTTAAATTCATTGGTATAACCCCGATGGAAATTTCTTTCACTATAGCCTTAGGTAACTCTTCTAGTTTCCATGTTCACCGGTATTTACGCCACCCGTGTGATATTTTTAATGGCATCACATGATAGTCCAAAGGTCTCATTCATTGTACACAAACACTTATGCACGAATTTAAATAAGTATAGAAAAACCCTAGCTACACTCGCATTTTTCTATGGCGCAGGCGTAGAAAACCACTTACTTCGCTCCTATTTTCTAGACCTAGGGCCTGCAGTGCCTACTATATTTTTAATTGCTTCAGATTTATAGCCAATGATGATGCCCATCCCCCAATCATATGCATTCACCCCCACCCATTCCTCTGTGCATTCACATATCTGTGATTTACCAAAGCAGGTTGGCATAGTGGATAAGGCGTCCGACTGCTAATCGGGAGGTCCTGGGTTCGAATCCCGGGGGCCGCCGACCCTGACCGTGGTTTTCTGTGGTTTCCCATGGTCTCACCAGGAAAATTCCGGGGTCGTGTCCGTAATTATAGGCCACAGCCGCTCCTTCCAGCCCTATCCCATCCCCATATAAGAGAAGTAAAAACAAAAGTAAGAGTTCCAGATAAAAAAAATATGGTGGTATCCCACCCCCCTAAGAGGGCCATGGCTCTAGCACGGGGTACAAATTATTATTATTATTATTATTATTATTATTATTATTATTATTATTATTATTATTATATCTGTGATTCCATACCCTGCAATCCCACCTTTGCTTTGCATTGGCTCGTTGACGTCCAGCAAGCAACTGTGACGTTCTTCCACCCATTGCGCATGCCGGAACGGGGGCCGATCAGGGGTGTCATGGTAACAATACATCCAGGTAACAATGGGCAGGGGCCAATCGGAACGTGGCGGTAACAACATTATGGGGGCAGACCAATGAGAGGGCTTATACACACATCACAAGCATTTTAAAATGATAGATAGCTCCCTGTAGCATTTTTCCCTGTATGTGGACATGCAGCAGAAAACCATTTAAAAAATCCCCAAATTTCTGCGACTTACTTTTCGTGAGCAAAAAATTCCAGATGAAATGCTCAAGGCTACTTCTGGCTACTCCCCTTCCCACGCTCCACCATGAGCCAATGGGAAGAGACCTTGCTCCTGATTGGTCTAGCCTGGTCTAGCCAACTGCTCCGAGCAGCTGCAGGCGACCAGGTGGAGACATCGAAACACTGAGTCCAGCCCCCCGCAACTTCCTATCTAGCCATACAGGGAAGGCTGTGTGCTTAGCTGGTCTGCTAACCCCGGATGTAGAGTCCGAATACCCGGATGTAGAGCCCTGTACCAAATCGCATTCGGGGGGACGTCTCTGAACCATTCTGAGCCTACCTATATTGTCAACTCCCATCAGTCCCCGTTTGCAGATCCAACCATCAGCCACCCAAATGCGATTTGGACCAATAAAACAATAATGTCATAACAACACATCTACCATTAATACTAGTCTTAATAACTCCCAATCAAAAAAAATTATCATTAGCTACACATAATAACCGATAATAACAAAACCCCTACACATGCATTCGAGTGGCTGGGTCGGTAGATCTGCCAATGGGGGCTGATGGGAGTTGACCATACAGTAGAGCATCAATTAACCGAATATCGATCAACCGAAACATCGGTTAACCTTTGAGTCTGCAAATTTAAATTTGCACGCCATGTAGTTCCGCTAGCAGTCACTACAACTAGTAGTGCTGTGGCTAATACCATATACTACTTTATGTGAGGTACCGGTATGTATTTTTAAGACATGTGATACAAAATATACAGTTTTGTGTTTAATATTACTGTTTCTTTGTTTATATTGCTCCTGTGACAGCGGTACAATTTTTTTCGTAAATGATAGGTTATCCGAACACCCCCAGTCCCCAATTGTTTCGGATAATAATCGATGCTCTACTGTATAGGTAGGCTCAGAAAGGTTCAGAGACGGTTGGAAAAATTGCAAACTCCCAACTTTAGAGCCCAGGTTCTCACTATACTCAGCCAACAGAAATTTAAAAACAGAGTTTCACTTTTTCATCTAATATTATGAAGAATAACTTTCAATAAAAATGATTTTGACTCACCACAAAATCAATCATGGAAGAGATCCTTTACCCAATACAAGGTTTCAAAAGCATCATGACAATATGCATTTAGTACACAACGGTTTCTGAATATTTAGCTCCTCCAGACTTCATGAAAATACCGAAGCCAAGGTCAGCCTCTATGATCCTTCAATGGCACTACCACTACACCGAAGATTCTCCACACTGTCATCATCCTGAAAATGTGAATGCTTTGCTAACAAGATCTCCACATATCTGGTGCTTATTACTCACTTCTTCCAGACCATTGTAGAGTGGTAGACATTCTGGTTGACGCTTAAACTGACCTGCATCTTCTAGAACAGCAGTTGGATAGCACTGCCAAGGGTCAGATGTTAATATCTGCCACTTTTTGAGCCTTTCCTTTAGTTGTGTCAACACTGCCTGGAATCCAATGCTTGTAATGGTAATAGAAAACTACATTAGGCTTGCAGTTGTTGCTTTTTTCTCACCTTGTATTGTGGCTCCTTTGCAACATTCACTGTCTCTTCTGTGTCATTGGCCAGGTCAAACAATTCCCATTCATCTCGGTAATAATAACTGTGAAGATTCGTGTACCAGTGCAGTGACTCATTGTTCATGGTTCGGTTAAGCAAATCCTGAAAAAATTACACATAACACCAAAACATATCCTCTTATTATTAGCAATATTTAAATCTCACTTGAAATGTCACGGATAGGTAAAAATCCTGGTCAATTGGAAAAGGCATTAGAAATGCCATGTTATGGATCAACTTATATTGTGCAGTACGTATAGCTCTCATCGGATAGTACATGGTGATCTCATGATGAATATGACTGGCAAACACAGCACTGTCATTTTCAGTTACTTTTCCTTGCAGCACTGGCAGAAGTGACTTGCCAGTAAGTACAGCTGGATTGCTCTTCTTTGAGATAAAGTATTGCGGATATGGCACTTTAAACCAATCCAAAGCAGTTGGAGTCACATCCAGCAAGCTGGCCAGATGATCAGAGTGAGTGCCATTGCACCAAGAACAACCAACAGGAGAAGACACCAGAAGTGGTTCACGAATGCCTGAATCGTACAAATTTGTCCTTCCACTGGGAAATGGTATCCCATTATCTGATGAATATATGACCAAAGTGTCATTGGAAAATCCTGCTGCTTCAAGTTCTTTTAAAACAAGTCCGATGCCTGCAAAGATATTATTTTGGAGAAATCAACTCTAACACATGCAAACGGATGATATGAAATACCTTGATCAAGGCGTGAAAGTGTCATGTACTGGGCAGCAAGATCCACACGTGCTGCACAAGTGTCAGGCACAAAATGTGGCACTTGCACCTCCAATGGCGAATAGTATTGGGGATGCCAATCTGGGATCAGTCCCATCCCAGGTTGCCCATTGCCAAACTTCTCACAAAAAGGGCCAAATTGAGGTTGTGTATGGCCACAACGGTGTGGATCATGAAAGGCAACGTACAGAAGGAAGGGCCTAGAAAAAAACAATAAAGCAACAGTGAATTTTTCATAATTTATCTGTGCTTTCTTGTGCATTTTGTTTGCATTTTAATATTATTACAGCATGAAGTAATGAATTTCTGAGAAAGGACATGGGATGCATTATATGGGAAAAGTTACGCCAGTTGGGTTCGGCTGAAACTTGGTCAGTTAATACATCTTAACCTCAGGGTCAATTGTTATGAAGGCCGAAGAAAATCTACCGTGCCGATTGGCCGCTAGAGGAGCTCAAAGTCGTAAGTTCAGGTGTCTCCTATCAGGCTCATTTTCATGTATGTTGTAGAGTTTCATGAGCTGAGTCGAATGAGCCATGTGGCGATTTTCTGTGGCAAACCATTTGGCAGTTATTGTTATGTTGCACTTACAATCCCACTTATGATCCAGCTATCCAGACCTCAAGGTCCCGTCGTTGAACTCGATTGCGCGTCTAGAGGCCAAATGGTTTGTCACAGAAAATCGCCACATGGCTCATTCGACTCAGCTCATGAAACTCTACAACATACATGAAAATGAGCCCGATAGGAGACACCTGAAATTACGACTTTGAGTGCCTCTAGCCGCCAAACACCACGGTAGATTTTCGTCGGCCTTCAGAACAATTAATAGTAATAGTAAAAGTAATAATAATAATAATAATAATAATAATAATAATAATAATAATAATAATAATAATAATAATAATAATAATGGATACCCCGTGATAGGCCTCCTTGGGCCTATTAGGAGATAATCTTTTGAATAACCGTCTTTAATCATTGCCTGCGCTGTGATGGATTTTGATTGTGGGAGGAAACGAGAGAACCCCAAGAAAACCCACACGAACATGGAGAGAACCCATCAAAACTCTATCCACATAAGTATCCTCCGTCTGACCCGGGGATCGAACTCAGGACCTTAGAGGTGAAGGCTGCAACTCTAACCACTTGGCCACCATGTCACCCGCCTTCAGAACAATTGACCCCGAGGTCAAGATGTATCAACTGACCAAGTTTCAGCCGACTCCAACTGGCATAACTTTTCCCATATGATGCATCCCATGTCCTTTAGAACACCTTTTAGATGGGTGGCATTTACATTGTGCCAGCATTAGTGTTTTCTCTTACAAAAGTGGGTGGATTCCACTTGCCCTTTTCACTTTGCTTAAGTGGGCTCTACACAGTCGATCCGACTCTAACTTTGACCAAATTCGACCATTGAACCATCTGTGTAAATGGCATTCCGTGTCAGATCTGACGTCGGAGCCAGGGAGGCCAGCTCAGGTCACCTAGGTAGGTCAGAGACGGTAAAGTGGGCCAAGCAAAACGTCGGATTGACTGTGTGAATGACTGTTCGACTCATCCCGGCTCTCTGATTGGCTAGTGGGGTCTTCTAGTCGAACGCGATGCCCCCCACACCACTTCCACCTTTTTTTAGTAAACACACTTTGCCCCCACCCTCCATCCCCCTCCACAAGAACGTGTCCCCCCACCTTGGAACATTGAACATTGGACATCGGACAGCAGACCTCTGTCTGAACAGGGTGTCCGATGCCTCCGAGTCGGAGAGAGTCGGAGTCGGATCGACTGTGTGGGGAGGAGGAGGAGGAGGAGGACCACCATTTTCAAGTAGCAAGAATTACACATGCAAGTTTAGCCAAAGTCAGCATTTTCGCCAATTTGAACGCCATGAGGGTTACTGCAGTTCGTTAACCCAAAGAACGACATGATGTAACACCAGCCATATTTTCTCAGCATGGGCAGTAGTATGTCTGCAGAGTGAGTCGTGGACATGATTGGAGGGGAGAGCCTGGTGGAAGTGAGCAGATCGTGACGTCATATCGTTCTTTGATTTAACAGACTGTGTGAAGGTAAACTTCGCACTTGGCAAAGCCACAGTAATATTCGTTGGCCTGCGGCGCACAATGAGGACCACATTGTAGGCGTATACAAACCCACAGTAAGCACCCAACTCTGCTTTCGCTCCGCAAGTACAAAACATATCACGCACGGGCAAAGTACCGAGCCTGGCAGGGCCACAGCAATGGACAGTACTGTTGCGGTAACAAAAAGCCATACAGCATCACCAAGACAAAGGGCTATTCCATTCTTCAGGGTGATCAAACTTCTTTGTCGTTTTAGTTATTGACAAATTAGGCCGTAGCTGCTTATATTGTAGCTGTAGCTAGCAACCAGTTGTCGAAATCAGAAATAACAACAGTTGATATTAGAGATTAACCCCTTCGGCCCCAGATCGGCCCGAACCACACAGTTTTTGGCTTACGCGTACTCCGAAGATATGGACAAGATATTTTGCAAATAATAACAGCTATAGTTAAGAGATCTGGGAAAACCCTATGAATGAGTCTGGAACCATTTTACTCGTCTAGAAGTCCCTAAATTAATTTCCAAAAAAGGGCTATAATAACTCGAAATTGGACTACTGCCGCCCAACTTTTAGGCTGATTTAATTATGAAATGCGTGAAAATATGCGGAATAACAACCTTGAGAACCATGCCAGACGAATTTGCTGAAATCGTCGTACTTTGCGAGAAATAAATTAATATTTATTTGCAGCTTTCTAGCACTTGCGGCTTTCTAGCACTTAGGAAAACTCCTAAATGAGTATGAGATGAATTTTTTGAAATCGTCGTACTTCATGAGAAACAAATAAATTTGGGAGTTTTCCGATGTTTTCTGAAGTGCCAGAAAGCCGCAAATTAGTATTAATTTATTTCTCGCAAAGTACGACGATTTCAGCAAATTCGTCTGGCATGGTTCTCAAGGTTGTTATTCCGCATATTTTCACGCATTTCATAATTAAATCAGCCTAAAGGTTGGGCGGTAGTAGTCCAATTTCGAGTTATTATAGCCCTTTTTTGGAAATTAATTTAGGGACTTCTAGACGAGTAAAATGGTTCCAGACACATTCATAGGGTTTTCCCAGATCTCGTAACTATAGCTGTTATTATTTGCAAAATATCTTGTCCGTATCTTCGGAGTACGCGTAAGCCAAAAACTGTGTGGTTCGGGCCGATCTGGGGCCGAAGGGGTTAAACAACACGAAACAAATGAGCTATTCGAACAAATTCAAATGCCATTCGAGCAGCCATGTGTCCAGCATTTGCGAATGCGGAGATGGGGACATGGTTGTGCTCCATGCTAGTTGTGGAGAGGTTGCCGCACGTACTGCAAGGTTGTATGCATACACAGGGGCGGATTAGCCTTCTTTGCCACCCTAGGCCAGTCCTGAAATTGCCGCCCCCGGAAACATCAGGGCAGGCCGGGGGGGGNGGGGGGGGGGGCACGGTGGACACGGTTTAGGCCAGTGGTTCTTAACCTTTTCGGGCCTCCGCACCCCTTTGAAGACAGTTGGTCCTCGTCATCGCACCCCCTATACTATGCCAGGGGCGATAGATGACGTTCAAAGATAGACGTAGGCTACACCTTGCTCACAGCCATTGCCAAAATCGCGTATTTAATTGAAATGAGAGTTAATTTAAATGAAATATCCTTCAATGAAAGAGTAGAACAAGTCGGAAATGGCGGGGAGGAAGCCCGCCGCAGGCGAAAAAATTTCGTTCAAGGTGCTTAGGTGAATGTAACTGACTGGAA
>KZ539306.1:0-26143 GCA_000934665.2 Catajapyx aquilonaris
TTGTCCGCTTCTGTCCGCAAAGGGGAGGGGGGGAGGTAAAAAAGTGAAAAAATCTGTCCGCGCGGATTATGGACGGCCCCTAGGTTACATTTTCCAAAAAAATACAGCCGTTTTCATCCATAACCTAGCTTCATTTCGCAAGCGTTTCGAAAATTATTGTCCTGCAAGCATTACCATTTTTTTTTGCTTCACATTTGATTTGTTTTACTGATATATTATTTAACGTTTGTCTTGATGGATCTGTTACTGCCATCAGAACTGATATTTTTCGCAAACACAGAAATATTTCCAGGCATATTTGACGAGCTGTAGGTATTTCTGTCAATAAAAGAATGGTTTCTCTCCTCCTTAACGCCACCCCTACAATATCTTATAACAAAATGCACTCTGTATTATTCCAAAGACCCTTAGGCTGGGAGACCCACATCCATTGTTACTCCTGCTTGACAATAATAATCCTGACTACTGGTCAGCATGATATCAAAGTAAAAAAAAGGGGCCTGACTGACCGCGCATAGTCTGCTCCTGTGTATACGCTATGTCCCGAATAGAGAGACCTTACTTATAGGGTGCACTTGTTAGTTCCCATTGAATCGGTTCCCTTTGAAACCTATCATCAAGTTTTCCCCGTCGCTCGATACATATACAGTATATACAGTAACCCCCCTCCCTCCTTCCTACCTACCCACCCACCAGCCAGCCAAGCCAGCCAGCCAGTCAGGAGTATGACGGATCGATGTTCATATATGTCAATGCTCGCTATTAACTGCGTGATAGAGAGACGCATTACACATTCATGCTTTCACTTAAATTCGTTCCGTTTATAGACCTATATAGGAAGGGGGGAGGTATATGAGGAGGGGTGGGGGAGGGGCGGATTGCAGCAAGGGAATACATTTTTATTTTCCCCCTTCTTCTTCTGACCCTGTATAGTCAATTCGAATAATAATTGGACCGCTAATACAGTTTTTGGAAGGGGGTCTATTTCATAGATAATGATCCTACGTCTGGAGGGACCAAAGATGGTGATTCAATCTAGGATAAAAAATAAGTAGGTGGAGGGTTTCAAGCGCGGTGGGGAATGCCAAGTGAATGTTGAGTGACGGTCAGTTCCCAGTGCTTATTTTCTTTGCAGTGATATTGCAGCTAATTGTGATATTATGGAATTGGTGTAGATTTTGGTCACTGCTAAATTATAATGGGAGATTTTTGTATTCCATATAGCGACGAAAGTTTAAAAATATTTTATAATCACAAAACCAGTAGTTGCGTTGTATGTAGTGTATACCTTTGATGTTAACCAAATGTGCTGTCGTGGATGGATGCAGTAAAGTCTGACATTATTAATTTTGCATCAAATGAATAAGTAATATGTACTATAAGTAAGGCATCATACAAGAACAGGTACAACTTAATCGAACTAAAATACTGTAAGCTGCAGCAGTTTAAAATAACTTTGCAGCAGTCGAGTCAGGAAATTGTATTCTTCAGTTTTGAACATCTCATTTTTAAAGACACCAGGTCGCATATTGTGTATATCATAATTTTACAGATTGATGTACCGGTAGTGACAAGTAGGCTGTTATCTACCATACAAATTGAAGCAAATTTATTTTAACTGTAAAATTCGTTAACCAATGGGGAAGTGCGGTGGCCGAGATGGTAACGTCTCGGCTTTCTGAGTGAAAGGTCCCAGGTTCGATCCCCGCCTGGCATTTCCCTTTCACATGAGTCAGGAGGGTCTCTGACCCGCGCCTTAGAGGTGTCTGGCAACCTAACCTCCTGGGGAACAGCACACTACCCCTTTTCAGACATTCCACTTGCACCCATGTTTCCTCCCCAAAATTCCCTATCCTTACCCAATGTCCTTGATTCCCTGCACATGAGTTCGAAGAAAATATGGAAAATAGAAAATGGAAATATGGTGGTATTCCACCCTCCAACATCGACACTGGTCTCATGGGGTACAACTTTTTTTTTTTTAAATTGTTAACCAGCATTATCCGTGACGCTCCGAAGGTTACTTGTAATACCAAGGGTACTTTTTGCAGTACGAATGCCATTCTTTTAATACCTCCCACGATACATTTCCCGTTGGATATCTCACCTTTGACGTCACCTCTTTCTATCGCACGGAACTGTGCTGCCTGATACTGAACTCTAACCGCAGTGCAGCATCTTCCACCCTCCCACTTTTTTCTCTCTCTTCTTGCCCCACCCCCTCTTTTTTACCAAAAAAGAAGGGGGAGTGGAGTGGAAGGGAGGGAGAAGGGGGGGGGGGTGTTCCTATGGGATCCGGAGCAGGGGCAAGCGAGGTCATCAAAGGGCGGTGGCTCCTCTTCCAGTCCGGCAATAAACGCCCAAGTCTTGCCTCTATTACAATCATGGGGGAGATGGCCAGGCCCAGCCGCCATTTTTATTTTTTTTCCTCCTTCCCCCTTCCCCCTTCCACCCCTCCTACCGCCGGGCCCTTCCTTCGCCTCCCGGACTCACAATCGAGCTCGCAAATTAGCCCCTACGTCCTCTAACTGTCAGCCCAAATGGGGATTTATTTTCGATATATTAGATTACATAAGCAACTCACGGATCCGGGGGGAAATATAAAAAAAAGAACCTCCCCCCCCACTACATTCCTAGCCCCCAACATCTACCATTTTTGGGGAGGTTACGTGGTCGGAGAGAACACTTCTTCCGGAGGATAAAAACAATTTATCGGGAATTAGGGAGCGTTGCAGGAAATTGGGTAAAGTACTGTACGACTACTTGTATGCGGGAGAAGAAATCGGTGACATACGATGCACTCAGTCGGGGCTGTTGCGTGTAATTAAGGTAATTCAATTGGCGCAAACAGCTTATAGCACAAAGTATGTGAAGGTCAGCAGTTCAGAGTCAGTGTAATAGTGTGAAGCTCTAATTCTATAGGCCACCTATATTGGCACTATTCGCTGCTAAGTCCTTCTGTGTAGAACTATTCAAAGAACAAGCCTCCAAATGAAATTGTTGCTGGTATAGACACTAACAAGGCAACGACCAAGGCAGGTCACCTCCGATTTGGTAGAAACTCGCTTGAGGGGTCACTCATGTGCGATAGACATTGTGGTGAAAGTCCTAGACGACACTGTCCAGCCGTTTCCGAGATATGAGCGACAGAAACATCCGAATTTTGTCCGCGCGTAGGTAGTAGGGGCCTTGCCGGGCCGCTGTACGCGCCGGTACGCGCGGACAAAATTCGGATGTTTCTGTAGCTCATATCTCGGAAACGGCAGGACAGTGTCATCTATGACAGTCACCACTGTGTCTATCGCACATGGGTGACCCCTCAAGCGAGTTTCAACCAAATCGGAGGCGACCGACCTTGGTCGTTCCCTTGTAAGATAATAATGATGGTGATGCTTCAAAAGGTTAATAAAGCTTGACCATGACAGGAAATATTTGCGTGAAACCACCTGTCTCCATTAGAGGAAGTCATCTTGCTGTCGTGTGACTTGAAGAAAATGACCTTGTGGTTCATCCTGGATGCTCGCTAACCTATGCGCCTCTCTTGTGCTGCACTTTGCCGCCTTCTCAGGGGCAACTTTCACTGGTGCCCAATAAACGCTGAAAAAAATCTTTTGATTTTCAAGGGCCATAAAATGCAGAAGCCATGTTACTACAAGACAAGGTAACCAACATGTTCGGAAACACGCACTGATTGTGGCACACAGTATAGGATTTAATGTCAGAAAACCAAAAACAAACACTGTTCGACAAAGTACTGATATCATTTGGACGGTGTTATGAAATAATGAGTCAACCCACATGCGAACAGTTTTTTTGAGAAAAAGGCCTTTGAAGGTCATAGACTACCTGTGAAATTAATTCAGTGTTCTTTTAGGTCATTTGTGACAGAAGTATGCAGATTTCACCAGCGTGATTTTACCTGAATTAAGTACGATCCTTTAGGTGATTACACCCCATTTCGCCGCCTTGCATTTTGCCGTTTCCCATTTAGCCGCAGTGTCATCTTGCCGTCACCCCCATTTCGCCGCTTTCATATCGGAAGACCGAATGTGGCAGGGGAAGGGGTACGCTGTACCAACCTAACCTAACCTTCCTTCCTTCCTTGCGGATACAGCCCTTTCTTCAGCGGATACACGCCTTTTCCCCCTTCACGACCTCACACTAATCATCTTCGTGTACCAGTTTCGCAGGCGGCGATATGGGCGCTTAGAAATGAGAATTATTCATCGGTGACGATTTGGGGGGGGGGGGGGGCAAANCGAAAGACGTCGAAATGGGGTGACACCCTTTAGGTATATGTTCCTGGGCTTAGCTCAATTTTGACATTTTGTGTGGGTTGACCCATTATTGCATAACACCGTCCATTTAAGCTGATTTCTTAACCATAATATGGTTGTTTGTTAACCTATAAGATATAATCTTATAGGTTAACAAACAACCTGTAACGCCAAGAGTCCAACATTCTTCAACATATGTAAACCATAATAACAAACCCCGAAAAAACTCTCTCGTTCGCAGTAGATCACCTCAACATTTTGGCGAAACAATGCCTGACAGGCTGAGGTCAAGCTGTGACCCAGGTCCAGCCCCTTGCACTTGTATTGAGGTGAGGGGGAGGGCGGGAGAGTGGGTGGGGGGGAAGTGGGGTTATCTCCTGAGGGAAACGGGGGGCGAAACGACTCGTATCGAGCGCACACGCCGAAAGAAAATTGAGGCACTTGAGAAGACTACAGTGGCGGCATGGGGGGAGGGGGAATGTGGGGGGGATTGTAGGGGAAGGGGGAGGTTGTATCCTTATTCCGTGCTCCCGGAAGGGTTATGGGCTAGCGGACCCTGGGAAATGGAGGCCTCTACAGCCGGCGACTGGGGCTGCAAGCAAAAGTAGCCGCCCCCCCCCCCTCCCCCGTCCCTTTACGCCTGCTGGATTCTACGGTGGGGGAAGGAGGAGGAGGGATGGCCAAAATGGCCAAAAGTCTCTCTGGCCCCATCACCTCCTTTTTTTATTGTCCTCCCGTGCAGCTCGCCCCACCTGCGAATATGCATAAAAGTCACGCTTGACAAGTTGCCCACTTTTGCCCCCTCCCGCTTCACTCCCCCCTTTGCCATAGTCCCTTACACCACCCCCTACTCTCACTGCCGCCGCCACCACTCCAGTAATAAAAAAACATTCATATTTGCATATTGTGTCTCGTGACTATTGTTAGAAACGTGTGCGAATTGTACTGTAAGGGAATCAAATGACGATATGCGAGTAACATAATTGAATATTTGGTAATGATTCACATTAATGCAGCACGGAGAATGGTGACGAAAATTATGTTTCAGTGACTAAAAGCAAACATAAGTACAGTAGACGTTTGATAAATCATGCATGATGTAACCTTAAAGCGACAAAATTCTTTGAAGACAGTTGCTCGAGTCAATTTTCGATGCTTCTTGTCAGGAACATCCATTATTATTCAACGTATTATGTTGAAAATGTATTTCATGTGTATTCAGCTTCCACGAAGCTTCTCTGTAGGCGACCCCAAAAAAGTAAATGTTGTGAAATAATAATTATGCAACTGCATCATTATTAAACATGGACTCTTTATAAACATTGCAACGTTTCTTGCTGACAAAGTAACACCAGTTAGAAACGATGATCCGTATTGATTCAGAATTTGATAAGTAAACTACTGAAAGTAATGGACAAGCTCCCTGAGTGGTAATAACCAAACTAAAATGAACTATCGAGTGCAGACATAAAATATACTACAGCGTTAGATGACGAGCCTATAGGAAGTCAATAATCTTCAGCTGCCACCAATAAGAGCAGCGTACATCATCTCAAACACCCCATCTTCCACTTACTGGCCCCTCATATCACTTCCTTACAGCAATAATCTCACATTTCAACCAAGAATCCGGTACAGAACACCCTCCCCCCCCCCCCTTCTGAAATTCCTCCACAAATCCCCCATAAAAAGCCCTCCAAAATCGTCTTCCTTCATCCCCCTAAGCCCCGATATTCCCCTCCGGGACAAACCAAACCACACTTGCGCTTCTAAACCCCCCCAAAATTTGACATGGCGTCTAGGTGATTTGTCCTTTTCTCCAACAGGAATTGGGGGGAGGGGGGGGGGGTGCGAAAAAAAGAAGGTTTCATCCAACAAAGAAGTTCTCGCTCAGCCAGTATAGGAAGCTATGGAATGGAATGATTAATGGAACACAATCTTATATCGTCGACAGAATCTTTCTATCCTCTCTTTTCACACCCATTTTTTCTAGCAGCAAGAGGGGCGAAGTTTGTAGCCAGCTGTAGCTTGTACACACAGCATTGTAATATATATGCTACTAATAATAGTATATTCCATTTATCGTCTCGATTATACGTCTGTACTTTATGAAGTAAAACAAAATTTAAATTGCAAAATAATGGGAACATGTATCTCACTTCAGTAGTATGGAAAGCCTTGCCCGTATGCCAATTCGGATATAGTAGACCAGAGTTCCAAGCCAGATGATCCCTGACGTTATTTTAACGACTTTTACGTCAATTTCACGTCAAAATTTAGCGTTTCAATGCAGTGGTACAATAGTCATTACACTTCTTGACGTGAAATTGACGTTAAAAGTCGTTAAAATAACTGCAGGTATCACATGGCGTGGGAATCTGGTCTACTTTATACGAAGTTGCATAAGGGCAAGGTCTACTATATCCGAAGTGGCATAAGGGCAAGGTCTACTATATCCGGACTGGCATAAGGGCAAAGTTTTCCATACTACTCACTCCAACTGGCACAATCTCACCCCGTTTTACGGTATTTAAAGTATAAAAATTATATTATTTCCTACACCGATATTTTTATTATTAGCTTAGCTTTAATCAGTCTAATATTTACATGTGAAATTGCATTATTGTACCTATGTCCTATTCACTCTGGTGGATCCCCCTTCCCCTCCTTTCCGCATAATATGGCGCCAAACAACTTTATGACGCTGGGCTTATGACTTTCGGGGTTTTGATATCTTGATTGCTTTCCGCAAATTGGGCTGAACAGATCATTTATATAATACGGGATACGATATAACCAGGTTAGGACAACCCAATAAAAAAAAACCAGGCATAGACTATACATCGAGGGAGGGGAAATCTTTATTGAGGGTATTGGGAGTAGTTGGGCCTTTAATTCAATTACATCCCTGTGTTTGGGAGATGGGGTGTATAGGAGACTGGCAGGGCAGGCAGTGGGGGCTGGGGGTCCGAAAAGTTCCCGTGTCACCTCATTATTTGCCTAACAAAACAGGGCGATCAAAGGGGCATCAAGTGCCCCATGTCACCCCCCCGCCAACATGAACCCCCCCCCCCCCTTCTCTACTATCACTACGGCCCATTGGACCGGCGCCTTTCCGTGGCATTAGTCCAATAGAGTCACATGCTGGGATCGGATTGTCCCCCCTTCCCGCCCTTCCCCTACCCTCCACTTGTCCCCCCCATCCCAAGTACCTCAGAAAATCCACTCCAACATAATTACGGGCGTCACGTGGCGGCGCGTGCGGCCAATCCCAGGACGCTCACGACGCCCCGAGAGTAATCCTCCTCCTGCATCTACCCCCCATTTCCCCCCATACCATGCAACTTCTCTTGCGCCGACGCCTCATTTGCATACGTATCCAGTCTGAAGCACCCCCCCTCCCCTACCACAGCTCTTTTCCCAGCCCTTTTTGTCCCCAATCCCTATCTACCGCATCAAATCCCAGAAATCCAACAAATCCTATCAATCCTCCCCTACAATTGACACTCCCAGTAAAAAATGAGCCCCACCAATTTATGTTTCGTACAATACAGATTCACAGATACTAACGGGCACAATTTTTTGTTGTTGTTTTTTTTTGAACCATTTTTTTTGTGTACATGAAAGGGAGGGTGTCCTACCTTCCCACACGCGCGTGCCCCTAAAATTGCACGAAATGCACACATCCATCCAGATGGATTCATGCACAACCGCAATTTAATGTAGATGAGACTGGAATCCGTCACGTTTCCCATGAGCCTCTTGTTTACTTTCCATCTCGCCACGCAATGCCCTATATATACCACACACAGTATCAAATACAATGATCCACCTGCTTACAGACTGCAGCGTCATAACGGCAATTTCATACAGTCTGGACAATGGACATAATTATAAGTATGAATGTTAACGAAACTTAGGCATCACAATAATTGTCATGCCTAAATTTCGTTAACATTCGTACATTAAATACATTAAATGAATTTCATACATACAAATACATTAAATGAATTTCATACATACAAATACATTAAATGAATTTCATGCATACAAATACATTAAATGAATTTCATGCATACAAATACATTAAATGAATTTCATACATACAAATACATTAAATGAATTTCATACATACAAATACATTAAATGAATTTCATACATACGAGCGTACAAAATTAAATGAATTTAACGAACATTTTTTTTTTTTACAAAACATCATACGACAATAATAATATTGTCGTATGGTGTTTTGTAAAAAAAAAAAAGAGTTCGTTAAATTCTGATTGGGTATCCAATAATAAACAAGATTGGAAAATCACACGAGCGTGATTCGAGTGGACTTTTTCTCATCGGGTAGTGGGGAAGTGAGGCTGGCAAACTCGACACGATGCGATTCTACATTGATTGTTGTCAGTCTCATTTCTCGTTGCCAACTGTAAATTGATCTTGGCGGATAGAGTGAACAAGTGGTGGGTCACCGGAAGTTGACCATGGAACCTATTTTGGTCACGCTGAATCCGAATCCGAAAACAGTTTGTCGATATATCTTGCGGTTTAGGCTCTGATACATGTCCACAGACAGACGGACAGAGTCGTACTAATAAGACTTTTTATTCGATGAAAAAAAAGTCTAAAAACAAACACATTAAGACACATTGCAATCGCATTCGAAGTAGCCATAAGCTAACTAACAGTGTGGTCGTAAACCTTTGTCTTTTAGATCTTGTTCAGAAACGCAGCGCCAGGTTTTATGATGACCTAGGCTGTACTCGTTTTGCAGGTCGCCCATAAAGACACGATGTGAGGCCTCTCGACAAAATGACACTAACTCTCAAGTCATTTTTCCTCACTCCCTTCTTACTCCCCCTTTATCCAGTCCCCTTATGCAATATTATGATGCTCTTCCTCCCCATACCTACCCAGCACGGTTGAAACTATACTACACTGTATTACCTTAAACGGCTCAGGCTGTAGCTTAAACTGCAGAGACTTGAAACGGGCTGGCTTGAATTAGTGATGAGAGTAGTTCATATTCCAACGGAAGCCACATCACGCAATGAGTATTACCCCTCTGCCTATGTATATGTACGTAATATGAGAATGATATCATTATTACTGGTGTACACATTGAACGTGGGATCCAACTATAGGCCAGATCGATAGGGGGTTTATAACTAATTTTTCAGAGTTGCCTTTCCTCAAATAAAAGGTCACGTGTCGCATGTGAGTAGGTACTCGTGCCTACTCGGCTGCTGACTCGACATTTTTGAAATGAAAAAAAAGCTCATTATACGCGTCATGCATAAGCGATAATTTGTAAAATCAAGTCACGCCATCTAGTTTGTCCACCATGTTGCAAAAGACGTAAAATTCAGGATCAATCATATTTTGAAACATTTAAGTGTGAGGTACCCACAACAACGACCCTTGAGAAAGTTAGCGGTGTCCACCACCCAAGAGTGGAAAAGAAAAGGAACATGATGGGGAGGTTGTGGGGGGGTCAAGCATCCCGGCAGGACGATGTGTAGGAATAAGAGGTCAAGTGGTCCCCAGGGAGTGGAAGTGGCGGAGTGTGTCCAGTCCCCTTGGCCCGTCCTCACGGGGCCAATTATGCTCACTTAGCGGCCAAGAATTGCATTAAGGCTGCCTAGCAGGTGAGGGATTAGGTTAGTCCGGCTTAAAAATTCAGGAAGGTTAACAGTTTTCATCCCGCCGGGGAAAAGGCAAGCGGCGGCGGCGGGGAAGACATATCCTATGCCCTTTGTGCCTCCCTGACTGCCTTCTCTACGGCACAGCAGCGGTACCACCAGCTCAGATCCCCATGTACGCAGACTCCACTCTTGTATAGTCTGCACAGGATTTTCAAGTTGCCAGAAGGAAATGGACGCCATGGAAAAATTCCTACCTGGCATCTGTACATTTCTACAGTACTATATGGTCTAAAAAAATATCGTCGCGGGTTATCCTGGCTTGGATGCAACCCATTGCATGGGTGTGTATGTGTCCGAGCAAAGGCCGAGGAAAGACCGAGCAAAGGCCGAGCAAATGCCGAGCAAATGCCGAGCAAATGCCGAGCAAATTCCGAGCAAATTCCGAGCAAATTCCGAGCAAAGGCCGAGCAAAGCAGATAAGAGACGGGGTCAGATAAACACGGACATGAAGACGAATTATAAACAGGATTCTCCAAAATAATTATTAGTGTGGTGTCGTGAAGGGGAAAAGGCCTGTATCCGCAGAAGCTAGGCCTGTATCCGCAGAAGATATGGCTGTATCCGCAAGGAAGGTTAGGTTACGTTGGAACAGCGTACCCCTACCACTGCCACATTTGGTCTTCCGATATGAAAGCGGCGAAATGGGGACGGCAAGATAAATGGGAAACGGCATAATGCAAGGCGGCGAAATGGGGTGTATTCGTACATTTCTTCAGTTTTTCCTAATCCTGGCTATTAATGCACCAGAAGCGGTACCAACACCATGCAAACATAAAAGTGAGCAAATAATCCTAATGTATAGTTTTCTCCCCCTTATTCTGTTGGCCACGCGACCGGAAAACGCATCGGAAATACGACGGGGGTTGGACATGTGGCCCAGAGGTGGTAATCTCGGTGTTGGGCTTCCGGTTCACTAGGTCTCTATATGGGGAATGGTTCAAGTGGGGAGGGAAGGTGGGGAAGGGGGGGGGGGGATGTAATCAGCGCCGTTTATTCATCTGAAGAGGAAGCTAAACCTGCACGCAAAGACTCGTGATGACGGGGGAAGAGTTTAGGGTATATCCTGTACATTATATTATCTAGATAGTGGACGACGCCCGGAACTTCCGGACGTCGGAAGTACACTTTTTGTTTACCACTTGTCCTCATTAGTGATCGGGGGACAGATTGGGGGCTCCGGAAATTTGTGGAGTGTGCCACAATTATTGAGGGTGGTCCCCCTATAAGACCGTAGTATGCCATTTCAACAATGAATTTTTCCAACTTGTTATTGTTACGTTTTTTTATTTGTCCTAACTCAAATTCTGCTGCAGATAGAGCTTCGAAATTACCAAATAACCAATTTTGCAGTGGCGGAACTCTTCCATCAATGACATTTTGTAAATTGTGTCTATGGCTGTAATATTGCAATATTATTTAAATTTTTGTACAGGATTTCACGGTGACAATGCCGAAAACGGATGATGTTCCATTCACCACGTCGGTTCAAAATATTTCATAATATTCTTCCTCCTCAAGAGAAGAGGAAATCCTAACTAAAACATGAGCCTCCGTCACTTCCCACTTTTTTTTTCTCTCTCTCTGAGCCTGGTTCCAACTTTTTGCACATTTTCCTCTAATAAAAGCCCGCCTTTCACTTTTACCTGCCGACGTGCCTTTGACCTTGCAGGCAGCTTGTCGCCGAACTAATTTTCTTGGACCCTTTTTTTTTTGTCACAATGCATAACTGGACGGCTGCGGTTCTCTTAGCCCTGTCCTTACGAGGCACGTGTCCCACTTGCAATTTTTCAGGGACATTTTTTTTTCTGTACTCGTCCTTTTCTGCATAAAACTTATCCCAAGCTTCAGTACTGTGACTTGCCCTTTAGCAAGCGAAAAAAAAAAAACATATTGCAGTGATTGTTTTCCGATGGGAAATGTGGTGGACGACATCGATTTTCGATCGATTCTCGTCCAACTGGAAGGATTATCTTTTTTTCTAGTTCCGTATACCATCGACACGTGAGAGCAAAGTCAACACATGAAAACTGCTCAAACTGTGGTCCGTGGTCTGATATTTTGGGGGGGAGGACAAAAACTCGAGCCAACGGGACGACGTTGTTTACTTCTTCTTGGGATTCATTATTCAGGTATTTTCACATCGAAAACGGTGGCCTCGTAAATTCTTTCCCTAGACGACTACTTGTATGAAGTTTGTGGTGTCACTTCAAAGCTGTTCCCTTTAGGCTAAGCACAAGTGTCGTTCTTGTTATTTTTGTAGCATGTGTGTGGACATACCCTAAAGGGATGGAGGGGGATTTGTCTTGTAGTGTGTAGCTGAGGTACCGGTACAGTCTTAAAAATCGCTAACTTATATTCCAAAATTAGTTTAATTTAAATATAAAATTATTCGTAATTTTTAATAGTTACTTCAGCATATATGGTGAGGATGAACCCTCTCTCACAATCTATACACAGCAGGCGTTCCGTGACCTTATACGATGTCATGTAAAGTGGCATATAGGCTTTATTTATAAAATGGTCCGGTAGCATTTCCATGCAGTGTGTGCCATTATTTTAAAAACTTGTGGCTCGGTCATCCTGCTGAAAACAGCTGACCTGTCCCTTGGCTCAAGCCCCACAGCTTTACAAGAAATAGTGTTATGTTCTTGTTTCAAAAATGGAACTTAACATTATTTTAGGTCCATAAATAACATTTACACAGTACAGTGATATCAGTCCCTACATTAAATTGCATCTCGTTGGGCCGTTGGTAATGAGCCAGATGAGAGAACATCAATAAGGAAAGGAATGAAGGAAAGAAATCAATTAACTATAAACTGTTGTGTGCTATGCATGAGAAACATGAAAGCATCGTCGTCATCGTCATCATTATCATTACATGAAATGTTGGAGTGGGCTGTTTACACTAAAAAGTCTGATAGTATGTGCTAACAAATGATAACTTACCGGTATATCCGCATATCGATGATCATGAAGAAGACAGGGGCTCCCTTGACATGCAATGCCTCATTTGTTAATTGTTATTACTGCTCTCCGGAGAAAGCCTCTTATACGATATATTTGCAGTACTGATTATGAAGTTGGGGGTCTGTCCATTTATGGATTGAGGGGAAGGAAGGGCATCAAAATTGAAAGGGATAGTGTGGTTGATGATAATAGCAGGCATTCACGTGCCTGCCTCCATTCAAGGCAGAAATGGCACATCGATGAATATATTTCAGTTCACTGCATTGCGATGTTCTCAAAGCCTTTCCTTCATCTATAGGTGAGTATTAATAATATTCACTAAACAAACAATTAACAATGTGTCTATTATTAATAATGTGTGTCCTTTGTATGCTACAGAGAATGTAAATATTGCGCATTTTTTTTCTTATACTCCTTATACATATGACTCCATAATATAAATGGATATCTACTGTACACATGTCTCTGATATGTTATAACACCACAAACAAATAAGCATACACTAATAATTCATTTCAGACCTGTTATATGCCTTGCTAGATTTCTTACAGCATAGGTATACATACCATAGGCCTATCGTGTAAACACAAACTTAATTTATTTATAGTCTATACGCGTAATTACAGCCACCGTCGTCAACAGATCTCTCATTACTTATATATTATAATTATATAAAATATTATATTTATTAGCGTATATTATACAATGCATTTTATATATCACATATTATACGGTATAAATAGGCTAATATAATAGACCTGTAATATACTGTACACAGTATACTTATATTAGACAAAGTGTCACTGATAGGAAGTGGTCAAACTCTCATTCGGAGGCTTGCGCTCACATTTGTTCCCCTTCTCCTTCTTCAAATTACCATAACAATTATACACCCTCAAATTCCCACTCAAATTCACATCAGTCATACTCCGGTGAGAACTTGGCAAATAATAAAATGGATAAATATATACACTGGTATATCTATACCAAAACGTAAGAGAACTAAATAATAACATGCATATATCTGAGAAGGGCTAATGAGCCTAATGCGGTAATGTACTAACCTACAATTTAAGTGACAATGGGCATTAAAACCTATTCACAGCAACAAATACCTGATGCCTGCTGATAAGGGAGTTACGCCCACTGTTATAGAACGACTCCCACGATTTTTCACGCAACTCTATTCCTACAAGAGTGAACGCGACTAACAGCTGTGCATAGTACGTGCGAAACCAAAAACTGTGAGAATATGCAGTAAATGTACATTTCCGTGACAATATAAGCGGCTCAGCTGCTCTTCTCCCCCAACAAAAAAAAACAACCGCTTTTATCATCCCGAATAATCTAGAGACTCTTACATAATAACAACATATAGGTTGCAAATTTTTCTCTCGCGTCACGTTATATCCAGTATTCGTGGCATCATGTGATTATGAGCGACATGTTTTGGACGTCTGCTGGCAAGATCATGCTTGTGACAGAGAGAATATTGCAGCGGACGTTGTACTAATGGGCGGTAATTAATACCGATCTGTTGCTGGGATCCAATCATGTCACTTAAGGACTTGAGGATTTGTAATTGCAGGCAGCAATAGTGTATACGGTACTGAACTGTACTAAATTGTGTCTAACTGTACGATTGGCTGCAAATAACGATTTAATATATTGCAGTTTGTGTAAAAAAAAATAGTGATCGACTACAAAAATATAGTATACCCCTATATGCATATCGGAGGTACCGGCATGTGGAACCAACCGCAATAAATGGCACGCTTTCCACACACAAAATCCGGCCTGGCAAGCTATAATAAGCCGACTGCGTAAATTGACAGATTCTGTAAAATCTCCATACCGACATAATATACCCCCGGATTTAGAAACCCGGCCAATTTAACATCATTTCCCTGCGGTTTCGGGTGCGCACAAAAAAATGGGGGGTCTACAGGGGGACTTTGGGGCTAAAGGCCACAAAGCGCGTATGAATATCAAATCAGATGGTTCGTTAAAAAGGATTCAGAACCTCGCTCATTTGGAGGTCCTTCACATCATTCTGTTTATGTTGATTTCCTATATATAATGTGCAAGCTCTTTATATTATCTTCTTCTATACCCTTTTACAAACTGTCACTTTATGTTTGGAAATGGAGTTTATCATTAGCCAGTTCCATTTCCTCTCAGGGGATCTAGGCAATCAAGGAGATAGAAAAAAAAATTCCTATTGAACCTTATCTGAAGTTCGAAGGGGGGGAACGATAAAACCCGTAATAGGAATTATTGTCCCGGATCAAATCCCAGGGGATACGGATCTTCCGGGTTCTTCAGATCACTTTGGACATAAATACTAGTATTATCATGATTGCCCGCATATGTTGCTCTTATTACACTGCCACAGATAATTGTACGGATAGAGATGTAGCAATATTGGATATGATTTCTCATACCCATCAAATTAATGTTGTACTGATATAATGCACACAGTTGACTCAACAATGCATTGGTTATAGAAATATTCTCTCTCTCTAAGTCTTAATATGTTAATGAATAAATTCAAAAGTGTTAACACTGGCATACATAACTTACTTACAACAATATTGCTGTGTTGCACTAATGATTTACGTTAGGGTCAATAATTTGTACTAAATTGAATGTTCGTGTGAATGTAAACTTACGCGTGAGTTTTACATTATATCCTGTAAAAATAATCATGTTTAATAGAAAACGAGACAACATACCCTTGATTAATGCAGAACACTCACTGACATTGGTATAGCCAACGACAATTAAAATTATTGAAATGGCGACTCTACAATATTTAAAAACCATCTACGTCATTAACAATATATATTTTATGCAATAAAATTAGAATTATAAATTGATTCAAACCTGTGTTGCTAACAGACAACCTCAGGTGCATAATACTACCAATATAAAAGCAGTCAAGTTGCCCTATTGTTTCCGGAAACATGTTCACAAAGTGCGCCATATTGTAGGTTCATCACAAAAAAGGATTAGGCGTAGTGAACTTTGGCCAACAATAGGGAATGTCGCTTTGCTTTGTTCCGGTCGAGCGACTCTTTTCTTTCGGCAAACCTTACTCGGGTTTCCGCGCCATATGGACCAATCCCCGCCGATCCACACAGCAGCAGTCAGTTTACAACGCTCGATGACAAATCATCGATCACTTCATTCACACATTGCAAAAACCAGTATATACATATTTTTAAAAATAATGTTTTAAATAAATCAATATGTATATTTAAGATAACAGATAATGCACTCTTTGTACTAAGGTCTACACGGATAAGATGACGCGAAAAAGGTAAAAGGCCGGGTCGAAAATACACACATCTGTAATAATAGTGAGAGGGGCACACGCAAAAGAGGCCTGCTAGTATGGAACCCTGGAGAGAACCCGATAGATAAGCATACTGCTGGCGAGTCGGTATCACCTGCCCGCCGATTACCTCCCTTGTCAATTACCCTAAATATTATTTGCACAAATCCCTCCAGGGAAATTTCAGACCCATGGGTACAAACCGGCGGGGAGGCATAAAGTAACCAAAAAAACCCAGGCTGGGGATGAGTAATGTGAATGAGAAGCATTTCCTTCCGCGCCCTTCTACTCCATCACGTTTCTCACTATATTTATTCCACTTCCCAATCTTTAATACTGTTGCTGCGATATAAGAAAATACAATTCAGCTAAAAGGTACAACTTGTATTATCTTCATAACATGGGCAATAAGTTTCACTCGATGTATTATATCATATTGTCATTATGTTTGTGAAAGTGGAAAAATGCTATTTTGATTAAAATGTAATGTTATTTAACACTGCATATTTGAGTTTATTTACACGGCCACGCAAATCTGTCTGCGGACTATAACCACTTAGAGGCGCAATGTAACTGCTGAATGTAATATGCGCAGGCATTACATTGTGACTATCGCACTCTAAAGTTAACATCCTATACGGTATTTTGCAAAACATAATTATTTTCATAAATAATATTTTTATTGTAATGTGTAGAAAGTATACCTACTGTGCATCCGGCATATTAGTTAAATTGCAGCGGAACTATGCATCGGTGCTTATAATATGTTATTGTTGCAAGAACAGGCCAAATTTAAAAATCTTAGCGAATATATTCATACTGAAGTATACCTGGTGGAACAAATGTCACCTGAGACTCGTATCGGCAATGTTCGCTTCTAAAGTGCGGAAGAGAGAATAGGGCATCCACTTCTAACACGGTAACCAAAGATCGTCGCCATGCAACAAAAAAAACTCAAATCTACAGCCTAATTTCAAAGGAAGAATATATATATATACCTCAAATATGACCTAAATCTCGCCAGCAGATGATGTCTCGTTTGACTGCTCTACGTGCTATATACCTAGCACTGATTGATTGCACTCCCAAAAATTTCAATAGAACTACTGTTATATACATATCAAATATTTAGCACAGTATGTCAAAGTGTTGCTCTCGATCGTCTGTAAAATATTGGAATCATTAGAGTAACTGTTATTGACGCAATTATTTATTGCGTGACTACTGATACGGAAAGACAGACACCTGCACTATCATGCCGAAAAACTCCAGACACGACATTGTGGTTCTCCAGTTTGCAGTAGCAAGTAACCTTCTCCGAGCCATAAAAATAATAAGTACACCGTACGAGAGTCCCCAAACTATTTCACTTGGTGTAAACACAGGAACCACCCTCGGGATCCAATTCGACTTCGGACCCCCGACTCTTTGGCCCACAGACATTCCCTTCTCCCCATCTCCCTTAGCCCTCCCCCTCCTCCTCTTCCCAGTTTCTCGAAATTTGACTTAGGTCACTCTGGGACAACCCCCCCATCCTCCCCCATTCCTTCCACCGGATAAAACCGCCAAGATGTCCGGGGAGCGCCTTGACGCCGCCATAACATTTTTGACTCTCGGGGGCTTGCCTCCGTCAACATGATTAAGTATTGATTCAAGTAGTTCACGCGAGCAGAAGAGTAAATATCAACTACTAATGGAGGCCAAATCAAACTCCCCGATTAAATTTTCAGGGGCGAAATCCCCAGCGAGCCCAGGTTAAGCCCATTCCCCCTCCCTCCAGTCTCCCCCTCCCTCCCTCCCCCTTTCCACTCTGCTATCCACCGTCGACTATACAGTGTCGGGGTGGGCCGAGAGAAATGGCGGCAGAGGGGGAGGTACCACGCCGGCGCAGCAGGTACCCCAAGTGGCCCGTCCCTGCTGCTCCCGCGTCCTTCCGTTTCCCTCCCTCCGTAGGACCGTATTTCACCCCCAACCATAGCCCGTCTCGGCAGCCCCTGACGTCACCGGTGCCACCAAAAAGCAAACAGGTGCAGGGTCTTGTCAGCAGCGACTGCCCGACTGCCCAACAATACTGTCGAAGCTCCTGCTGCCGCCACTACAGGTGGTGTCAGAAGTGGTGACGGACTGTGTGTAGTGGGGGCGCTGTGGCCATACTGGGTTCGTACGGAAGGACGGATACGAAGGTGCAGGGGGTACCGTCGTCGTCGTCTTCGACGTCGCCGACGTCGTCCGAGTGCCTGGGAGGCGGAGGGGGAGGCGGAGGAGGGGGCGGGGGGCTGGTGGTGGAGGCACCGCCGGCACAGGTCGGGGGGGCAGCGGGCTCCCCGGCGACCGCCTGCTACCCTGCTGCCTTCGCCATGTACGCGCCGGACAAGATGATCAACGGGAAGCCCTCGTTGCCGCCGCCCATCAGCGCACCTGGATCGTGCTTCCCAGGACGGTACTCGCCAACATATCGCTCGCAGGACCACATGCGACGATGTGTCACCAATCCGCCGGTAAGTACCTCTCCGTTTCCTGCACATCCTGTTCCATCCGCACATTCAATTCACACGTGCAGACCAACACGTCCGCGCGCCTTACCGCGTCTGATCTTTTCCGCATATGGCCAAAGTCATTTCCACCCATTATTCATTCATCTTCAAAATTTCATGGTCTTTCCCCCCCCGTTCTACCCCCCCCCACCTCCTCGTATATCCCCACCCTATTTACTTTCCGCATTCTGCCATGTTTCATTAATGGATTGTCTGGCGGGTCGGGGTGTCAACAGCCGTTTCGAAACCACTTCCTCGTCTTTATTTGTGTCCGACGCAACGTATCCCTAGCTACTGAGCCCACCGCCCCTCCCGCCTTCCACCCGTTTGAAAAATTGACGCGAATCACTTGAAGAGAGGTAAATAACATGCAACTTTAATCTCCCGGATTGGTGTTGCCCAATTAACTTTGCGCCATCAACTAGCTACTCTGCTTTTTTGGGGTGCCCCCCCCCCCCTCAACTCTCTGAGCGGTTTGCCCCCCACCTTCCCCCTTCCCTCCCTCTCTTCCAAATCGGCGGAAATAAGCGCCGGGGGTTGTTCAAAAATTAATCGTCTTCAAGGTTTGTTGGCATATCGACGCGATCCCGTCACAATTTGCCGCGGATTCATAAAAGATGCGCCTTGGGCCTTTCGCCAAATCCCTTTCGTGGGAGATGTGACCTTTCCCAACATTTTGTCCTCGTTTCTTTTTCATGCGGGGTGACCTTTGCTGTAACTTATAGGGTACACATGTGTGCGTTTTCCCAACCTTGTTAAAGACTCCCCTTTTTTCCGGTTCCAATTAGCATGCAGACATGAATCCGTGCCGTCTGGGGTTGAATGGAATGTTAGGTATACATATAGTCCCGTTTCATACTCGGTATTTTAATAATGGAGAATGGAGGATATGCTAGAGTGTGTCATTGGCTCGCTAAAGCGTCATTTGGATTTTAATTGGCGATTTAAAATTACCGCATCATACGGTGCGGAGTTTATCGGGGGACTGGACGGTACAAACGAATATTGAATAGGGAAAAATTATGCATGCCATTCCAGTAATCTAGTAATGTGAGAAATTGCATTGTTGCGCACACTGTTTTAAATGAACAGATTTTGGTACTGTTTCAAAGTACTTTAATGACGGATGTGTTTATTTTGGTTTGAACTTTGACAAGAAGCGTACGATGCTGTGTTTTAGTTTAGAAAATGTGTGGCATATATTTGAACCTGTTCTTCAATGTTCTTACCATATTTTATAATTATTGGGCTACGTTGTGCAATAATGTCAACTTTGCCTAGCGTTATATGTGGCTATAACAGATGTGTACATTAGGTTGCGATTGTCACGGTTATTGTAATGCACTATCGAGAAAATCTATGTAAAAATTATAAGCAAATTTACAAACAGCGCTTTCATTTATTTCAGTATGATTGAATTGCTGGAATGCTTTCAGTGTATATGCGATTTTTTCTCATCTCTTTTATTAATATTTCCGGGCGTTTTCTCCCCCCCTATATCCCAGATGATTCCATTCCCAGAATGGAAGACGCATAGGACCTTAGGAGTCGTACTGTAATTCCCTCAAAGGCCATTCCTGGTGATGAATCCAGTAAACATAAAGACGAACATTTTTCTCGTGACCTGGTAAAAACGTGCGGATAAAAAGCTATAAAACAGTACTCAAAAATAGCAATATACGGCCCATATTTAGCATGTAAATTTTATTGGATATTAAGCATCGTTAAATTTCATTTCTTGTCATTCCAGACAACAAAATGCAGTTAGTCATACTTATTTATTAATAACCACATACTTACGGTACAGGGCGAGACTGTTGACACAGAGGTGACAGTCAAGGGAGACCGCGCCTTCAGAAAATCCGCTGATGTTTGATTCTCCCCCGATAGATATTAGACTTGGAAAGATCAACAGCAGGATTTTGCGGCCGATGGAAATTATGCGCCGGGCTTTTAACCCCCCCCCCCCCCCCAAACTGTTCCTAATCGAGCCGGAACCGAAATTTCCGATTAGTGGAAGAGGGGGGGGATTAAGACCCAACCTTGAAAAGGCCGGACCGGGAATTCCCCGCACGATCAGGTGTCGACCATTTCGAAACTAATTCAGTTAACACTACTGTTGTTGTTGTTTTTTCGTATCGTCCCTTCAAAAAAAAAAGGTGGGGAGAAACTCTAAAAAAAAAACAAAAAACAGAGAGTCCGACGACAGTAGAACCACTCCTGAAGGTCATAAATCGACCTAAAATAGCCCCATATTGGGTTTAGAGTCGTTGCGCGTGTACACTTGACTGCCGCACACAAGTCCCGGGCACTAAAATAGGACAGGGTGTCCGTGGAGAGTTTCACGCAGTCAGAATGTGATGACTTGGACAACTTTGTTGAGGCGGAGCCGCCCTTTTTTTTTTTGTCCGACTATGATTAAAGCGTTCGGAGCAATTGTGGGTCCAATGCCACTTAACTGCTGCACAACGGGGGCTAGCGGGGGTCTATTTCGGGATATAATAGAGAGTCCTATCGTGTCATCGGGATTCGAATTTAACGAATAATCATGAAAAGGCTGGCATGACAACGTTCGAATACCCTCAAATTATTTGAGGGAGAATTACCGAGGAAGGAAGCGGTCAACATGTACAAAGGGCACAATAATTGCATATGAAAAAGACCCGAAATGTGACTCAATATGTGCGTGTAAAACCGACCGAAATTATTTGTTAAACTTTATTTTCGATAAATGGTCTTATGGCTATATTTCTAGGCTACTAAAATTTAACTTCTGATAAATGAAGCGGACTCTGTACAGTGTAGACATTAGATACATTATTAATATATCTCCTGCCGGAGACAACGTGACACGAAATGGTAACACTTATAGCCACGTATAGCCATACAAGTCCTGGGTTTGATCTCAGAAACGGCCTTTCTCATTCGTGAGGATTTAGGCTCCTCTGGCCTTTTTCCTGGAGGTATTTCCGGCCAGACTATACCCATAGGAGTACACAAAATGCGGCGTAAAGCTAATAGCATATGCATCTCCTCCTCCTAGTCATCCTTCCTATAGGTTTAATTCAAAATAAAGATTACGAGCCTTATACCCACAATACATGTCCTATCAATCAATAAGTCGTATTTGAAAATACACCGAAAATCAAACATTCAACACCCATTTTGTAAACCCCTGTACGTTTGACGGTTTTATATATAGGTCTATAGTAGAATTGAATAATTCTTTGCAAGAGATTCCTGATACATCCAGATGAATATGCATATTTTATTAATCATATTAATAACTAATTTTTCCAACAGAGATATTGCCTCAAATAAATAATGTAAGGAAATATCAGATGCTGCTTGGCACACACATATAATAGTGTGTTCCAGGATAGGTGTCCGTTTTAGTTAGCAATGTTGTCGGCCTAACGTTATGTGTAAGCAGTTACTTTGGAACAGTAATATTCTAGCCAGTTTCGATAAGTCTTAGCTTAGTTTGAATTGAATTGTACAGTCAAGCACTGAATTGCCACGAATTTCCATTTGGAACATCACTTTTGGTTTTAAAAATGATGTGTCCACGTAACCTAATAATAGCAGCTATTTTTAGCCACTGAAAGTAACTACTTATAAATGAACTATCGGAAAAAATTGCTAATCTGTGCTGGAACACGCTCTATGTATATTTATAGAATGTTATGGTTTTCGCAAGTTACTGTCCACTCATTGTGTTCTACTACAGGATTTCTCAATTGCACCTTATTACTCGATTGCAAAAGTGTATCATGGCTCAAGCTCCTTTATTTACGCCACACATCACTTAATGAATAAATGTGATTACACTCAAATGGCACTAAGGGCTCCAAAAAAGACGCTCCAAAATTTTCTGTGTGGAAAATAAATAGAGTAAGGGGGGATGAATGTGGGACTATAGGGGAATATGGGGTGTGGGGGGGTTGATGCATCATCAACATACTGCGTGCGGTTGGCTACATAATGGAGTGGCAGCCATGGAATCCGACGCGCATGCATTGATGGGGCTACATTTGCCGGGTTTTCAGGCCTATGTGGATGATTTTGTGTTAATACGAGGGCACCCTCGCACCGCGTGGTTTCAAGCGCATTATATAACTTCATTTTCGCCCCAACCTCCTCTCCCCAAAAAACACACTCGCATATTGCAGGGGAGTAGTGGGGGGGGGGGGGNGCTCGTTTTACAAGTAGGTTTCCGGAAATGTTTCCCCGCGCAAATATGAAGTGCGTGGGGATAATCAAGGACAAATGAATTTACTAGGAACGGATACAACATACCCCTTTTTGCTTGTTGCTTTTTCGCATTGTTGGGGGGGGGGGTGGGGGAATTGGTAGGTGGGTAGGGGGAGGGAGTGTTGCCCCATCCCCAAATTGTGGAGATGAACTCCCTCGTCAATGGGACCCAACGGGACTCGATGGGTCCCTCATGTATGGAGGCCTCGTGACCGGAATGAGTTTGGATTTTTTGGGCAGTCAAAATTCGAGGTACGGTGCCTATTGGCTGTTGTTTCCAACCTGATTAATCGTAGCACCTCACCATATTTCGATACGGATGAGAGAGGGAGGCAGGGTGAGAGAGGGGCGAGGGAAGAGATGATCATTTTAAAGGCATAAAAATTGATATTTGGTTTTATCTTTTATGTGTGCAGAACTTCCTTAGTGCACGGCTTATATGGCTGAATTATGGCACCTACTCATTGGTTATGATTATTTTTATTCTACCAGATTATTGGATATCCTGCGCAGCCGTGCAGTATATGCGTCGTGTATAGTATTCATGTAAAAGTGATGAATGAGAACAACTGTTGAGAAGTCTACTGAACTTGCTTGCGTAACGCTTATTTGAACAATTTTTCGTTTGGAATGTGATTTTTTAATGTTGATATTTGGGGCATTTGCACTGCATAACGTACTGGTGTTGGTAATAAAAATATTGCATTGTCTGCTGAAGAAGTGTATTGCATACGCAAGTAACTTGCGATCTTAAAAGTAGTTATATTAGTTATGCTTATGCAAAGTGCTGTCATGAATGTCAAGCATGTCAAAAAACAGTGTGCGCCTAAATGTTCTCATTATTTTCTTTCCTTGCCAGAGTGATGCTCGCATTTTACGAAGCATTTCTCACATCTGAATATCAAAGTATAATGTCACATTTAAGCTGTTCAGATATATATTTTTAGTATTACTATAGATGGGCATTTTATCCATGCAATATTACACAACAAAACGCTGCTTAAATTGCCAGCTGAAACAATGGGGGAGGGTCTCGCTCCAATTGCGCACGCGCATGACCACTGGTAGATTTTGATGTGTAAGCTAGAGTGGAATGCGCATGCGCAACTGGAGCGAGTTATCCATCACGTTTTGCCCCGCTCCATCGTTGCAGGTGTCAACTTAAGCAGAGTTATATCATTAAGGCCTACATTGTACAATATTCTATACTAATCCGAGTCGTCATTAAAAAAATAGGCAAATTGTCGATCAATTGTTCATATTTCATCATGTTTAATGCCTAACAGCAGGGGTCGAATCTTAATTGTTTCGTGCAGGTGCAAATTGCTTACTTGGAATGTTTACTTTTTAACCCGTGTTAAAAAACAGGACGAACTGGAGTGCAAACTTTGCACTCCAAGGCTCATTTTGGAGTGCAGAAAACAATCTTGGAGTGCTAATTCCGAATATTTCGGCCCCTGTAACAGTGATAAACAAAATCATGACCAAATCACGCCAAACAATTCTTAAAATCGGAATTATGTAATTTGACTGTACACGTTACTCACTACAGCACTGGTTTTGGAGGTACAACCCATCTTCTTGCAGTTAATGTCAATCAGTGGTGTTTGCACAGTGGTTAAGTTTTTATCAAATGACCCGCTCTGCCAGGTTTTTAAACTAATGTACTCACTGTCGACGCATTAAAATACTGATCATACGCAATTGCCTTCACATCCCATGTACACACTCTGGTTCGACGCTTTTGTACCTGCATGGAACAAATAAGTAGCCTGTAGAGTATATACCTGGTCCGTCATCATCATGAAAGCCCTCTATTTTCTTTATGCCTGTTTATGAAATCCCATTCATTTGTAGGCATTTTGTAGGCATGAATAATTACTGGCTTCGGTTATATTCCACAAAGTAAGTGCGGGCACATCTAATGCAAAAATATTGTTTACATTTTTGTAGTCCTATACGTTTAACCCCCATCATAAAACTAGTTGTATCGTCACAACCAGCAAAACCATTGACATGCACATTCGTCGAGCAAATGCATCCTGCAACCCTTGGAATAACAAGAAGTGTCCATTAGTGAGATTGTTCCATATCATACCCCCCAAGACTATCAGGTAGAAGAGCCTTTGACAGACTCCTTGGCAAGCCAGAACGACTATGGGGGAAACACCACCGGGCCTACAGATGAGGGAGGGCCAGGGGGAAGGCGGAGGAAGGGAGGGACAAGAGAATAATAACAAGTCCCGAGCACTAACTGATATTGCTGTAATACAATCCAACTGCAAAGTGGCTGTCACTTAATGCGTAGCAGCAGAGTGCTTACAGCTAATCCGAAGGCAATTACTGGGCGATGGAGGGAGGAGGGGGAGGGGAGGGGAGGAGGGGGGTAGGGGAGGGCCATTCATATTGCAACTTGGAAATGAGCCCAAACGAGGACAGAAATATTACGACGGGTTTAGAGTCCTCTTAAAGCAGATTTCATCATAGAGAATGGAGAGGCCGGGATGGGAGGGGTAGGCGGGGGCGGGGAGGTTTAACATCCCTTTCCGGGTTTAACATCACTTCCATGGAGATGGAAACGGACAAAACTTTTATTGCCTTTGTGTGCAGGGGGGGTCATAAGGACCTTTAAAATCCCAGACGATCATGACGGCAGACGTTTTAGTATAAATTTTGTGACGGGGGGCGGTCGCGGTTGCAGGGGCCGACCCGGTTGTAAACCCGGTGTTAAAACCGGGCCCCGCCGCTCATCAGCAAGTGTCGGCCCAGCCCTATTATTATTGGCTTCTGTTCGGCTTAAAAACCGCCAATAACAGGACGGCTTAACCCCCTCCCCACCCCGTTTAATGAGACCTTTGTTCGAGCTCGTTATAATCCGGGGCTGGGGATGGAATCCGGAGTAATTGTCACCATCAAAAGATGACAGTCGGGGACCGGATTTGTTCGTCGTATTACGGCCCTGGGTTGGTTGTATAACTCGGGACGGTACCATTTTCAGGTGATTTTATGCAGTGCACATGCAGAGAAAGTGGGTGGAGGAGACAAGGGGGGGGGGGGGGG
>JYFJ02005211.1:0-26453 GCA_000934665.2 Catajapyx aquilonaris
TCTCTCCACTCGACCGCTTTGAATCGCAGTGGCAAAGTTGGGGGGATTTAGACGAGTATATATACACACACCTGGAGGGGGGGATTGGCTGAACCCCCGTGTGCTTCAAGCTCAGGTGAAAGGCCTTTTGGAGAGAAGCCTCTGAAGCATCTTGTAGCTCAGGCGAGGACTTTGGGAGATGGGCTTTTTAATAGGATTATTGGCCTGGGTCGAATTGGCGGGCATGAACTAATCCAATTGGGACGCTTCTTCCACCTCCTGAGGTCGGGACTCCCAGAGACACAGCCAGCCAACTCTATAGTCAACGCAATCTGTCACCCACCTTGACCCAAGTTTAGGTCACGTCCCAAAAAATAAGGGAAAGATAATTAGAGCAGGGGATAAGGACGGTTGGCACTTGTTCCGGTTCCAATTAAATATGGCTTCCTCTCCTTGCATTGTGTGCCAATCCAGAGGCTTCCGGAAATGAGTTGATCAGCAGTTAGAAAAGGACGGGCGGTAATTATATTAGTCAACTACGTGACTTGCGTGCGTCTCATTCTCGTCTCATCAACAACACAAAGAAAGCCAACAAAAAAAGGTTGAAGTACAGCCCCGTTATTTTGTGTATAAGAATAAATTTTGGTCGATATAATATCGCTGCAAAATACACAGTTGGCTTGGCGGATTTCTGAGTAATGGCTGGAAATTGCATGGTGACATTGATCTCAGTTTTTATACCCTTTTGTTGTAAGTTTAGGAAAAAACTGCTGGCCATTAGTTTAGTGTACAGTCCCTGTATAGCGTGGGCCGTATTGATGTGTACTGTAGTAAATTGAAGAGCGACACTGACCTGTTATCTAACCGTGACTATCGTACAAATCGCAGGACGATTCGACCCTGTCATCCTGCGTGCTTGGTTAGGTTAACGGATGTATTTATTTAATTAGTGACGTAATGTTCGTATAGGTATGAATGCAAGCACCGTTAGCTATTACTTGTTAAAAGAGAAGGGATCTACCTGTATAAGGCAGCTACTGTAATGACAACAATTGGGGCTTAAACGGCGCACTGTCTCCTCCGAATACAACTGAGTGAATCTTGGCGCAAATTGCAGCTTGTCATTGCGACACTGGAAACACTTGCTTTATTTGCATTTGAATGAAAACCGCCAGTCATCAGCCCTCCTAAAGTTATGCTCACTTTCAAAAGGGCCCATATTGTGCGCCCTCCCAAGCTCGCTTTCAATATCAGATTGATCGACATATCGGGCGGTGCCTGCTCATTGTTGAAACAGGCATTGCACACGACTATTGCCCAGGTATAATAATAGACCCCCCCCCCCCAGGATGTGGATGTGGCTAAAATGTAGGCCTATAGCAGCCCAAAATTTGGTCTGCAGTGAGATCAGTAGATGGCGGAAGGGACACATACAGTTACTATTGAGCGATAGCACTAGAGCGCCATGCAGGCCGCACAATAGTCGCGCCCGGTACTATACAGCCCCCTGTATAGTTTCGGAGTCAAAGTTGTTGTGTTAGAAACTCTGGGGAAGTGCACTTGGCCTGCTCTCAGAACGTCCTTGCACCGCTTTGCCTCCTAATCTCAAAAGGAAACTTCAGAAACTTTGGCCCGCTCAGAGGGTATAAATTACTGCTGTACAGTACATGGCGTGTCTTTCACATATTATTGCAACTATTCACTGCTTGGTGGAGCACAAAACTATCAATAGACGCATCTTAAAATTATTGAAACTTACTGACGTAACTCGATCGTTCCGAAACACTATGCGAACATTTTCTGAAATCGCAATTTTGTTATTCTATACCTCCAGCCGTCCAGGTGATATTCATATCACGTTTCAAAATTTTTATGGAGCTTTCAGCAGACATGAGACGTCACGTTTTGCGGGTTCAAAAGGAAAGAGAAGACCTGACGTACTTGATAGATGGACTATATATGTGCAGTTTTTTTCCCCCCACATTCTATCTCTTCCTGCCGAAGATTCCACAGCAGTTTTTTTTTTTTTTTNGGGGGATGAATTCCGCGGCCCATGGCCCACCACACAAAATTGTTCCAATTGAGTACAGGACGATGTGCGGAGAAGGGGGCCGAGTTGCGAGTTATGGGTCATTGATTGCGAGTTTCCTGCTGACATTCCGGATCGGTCCATTTTTTATGTTCTCAATAGCGGTTTTCCCCTGATCAAAAAAAAGGAGAGAAAAAAAGGTTCAATAATAAAATTACAAATTGTCATATTCTGCTGCAGCTGAACTTCAATAGTATGTAAATTGTTGAAATTTTTTTGTCATACAAGTATATGAATATTTTTGCGCCTTTTGAAGTATACACAAGATCCTTTTTTTGGTGTAGCTTCTGAGATTTTGTGCGCGATGACCCCGGTGACATTTAGCACCTGAGATTCCAGGTTGGTGTGACCTGGAGGTTAAAAGGGTGACGTTGGGTCCGTTTGGCTCTGCTGGGAGGGTCATTCGAAATCAGATTAAAGCCATGTCAGGGCCATCGCGTAGGGTAGTTTCGCTTGGTTCCGGACCTGCCCCCGGAATTTTAATGGCCGCATTTGACCGACGCCAGATTTGTGTCTGGAGCCAGCTCGAAACCACTTTTGGAGACACTTTCAATGGTCGCTTCCAGGATCGGCAGAGAGAATAATGTATTTTTTTTCGAGAGACACGGGAAGTTCATAAGTTTTTTAAGTGGCGGTCTGGCACTATTTTTAACCGATTTGTTAATTTAGTGGGAGCGGCTCTCGTCCTTGCCCTCGCCTAATGAATGTTACATAACCTGTGGTATGAAGAGACACTCTGCGTTTGAACACTGTACAAGTATTAAAAGACTAGTCTTATTTTGTAAAGAGGAATTTTGAAGAACACTCAGGGATTGTTGCTTGTATTTAATCCTGATTTGCTAGGGTAAGTAATCCGTAACTTTCCCTCGGACTACAGGGATGTGTGCAGAGCACCGTAAATGCGCAATTAATGATGATTCTTTAGATTATCAACGGCGCATAAGCGTTACGTTAATGATAATTATTACAGCTGGTTGAAGCCATATCCGCGGGTAGCTACCGGCACAAAGTAATACAATTACAGGCAAAATTGCAGTGCGCAGTACATACGCGTGCAGGACCGAAATTTCAAAATCTGGTCTCTATATACTAGGAAGCTGTACTCATTATTTTTTTAAAGGCATTGTAAAATCAAATTAAAGGAATTGTGTGGACTTGGACAGTAGTCCTGCAATACCTTATGAAATTTGACACTTCTGGCAGTTTCCACCGTCGCAAAATATATTTTATGTCAACGTCGCTCAGTTTTATCTGCCAGTCGACATTCCTAGAGACTCGACGCAACAATGTGCGAGTGGCCTTTTCCAGCACGCAAATTTTGGGCCACAAATATTTTGTCTCTGCATTATATCTTCTGGCATCTTGAACTTTACCTCCCACTGCATGTTTCACGAGCCTGGAACAACACGTCTGCCCCGCGGGCTGTCACTTACTGGGACCTGAATGGCAAATAATTCACGAGTCTCCTTCCTGGCAACAGTGAAGGTCGCAAAACGTATATAATACAGGGTGGTGCATTGTCTAAGTAATCAGTTCAAGAACTATATAACTCAGAGCAGCTTTTGCTTTTTTTTAATTAAAAAATTTGCAAACTGGAACAGACGCATTCGGGGCAGTTGGCACACCTTCGCCGACATAACGTCATTTCCCAATCCGGTGCACATAATTACCAGGTAGCGGAAATGCAACCACATCCATTTCAATAACCTTTGGGCCATCCGACCCATCCCATACCCACACCCGTAATAAAATAGAACCCGCGGCGAGCTGTCCGAACCATTCGCTCAGCCATCAGCACAAATCAGTCATTAACAAAGACCGATGCAGCTAAAGGCTTGTAATTATCGCCACCCCAAAACGGAGCTTCATTAACTGCAGGGGGGGCAATCAGGATCTACATATACACTCAAGATGCAGCAAATTAACTTTTTTTCTGAAGAACAGATGAAATATGAGCAGTCCGATAATTTTAATACCATAATTTGAGTTGATACCACTGTACATGAAAGTGCATAATCGGTGTTTATAAAAGGTAAGTTTATGCAAATTGGCGACTAGCGTTGATGCGAATCTACCAACGTTTAACGGCAATATTTTTTGCATCAGAAAATGGCAAACAATACGTTCAAAAAATGCCATAATTCAAAATGAAGTAATGACTAATTACTACCCTGCGTGGAATTAAATCCGCGAATTTAAGACGATTTTTATACCCAGTAATTAATTACGTCACATGATAGAGTTGTGTTTACGGCAGAAATTACAGTGCATAATTCAGCGGATGACCGATATAAAATGCAATGGTAAACAACCGGTCGTAATATGAATTTGCGTAAAATTGAGGCTTCGCAGGTAGGCTTCCGCTTCCCTGTGTTTCGCTCGTTAATTAATGTAGACATGTCCAATCGAACCTTGATTACCCCCCAGTCAATTTGAAACCGCCTGTAACATATTATTGATATAAACAATTTACGGCTATGAAATTGCGCTGTATTTTGCATCTCAAAACGGACATCAAGCAATATATATTTTTTCCCAGAAAGAGCAAGGAAGCATGTTTCCAAGTCATGTAGTTGATTTAACATCTCCCGAGGGAAATTTCCCTTCCCTGAGACCAATTTGGTGTCTTCCTCCTTATACACACACACACAGGCACACACAAAAAAATGGAAATACTAATTCTGCAGAGTACACGTCTACATACGGAGCCGAATTTTTCAGGGACTAATCCAGCTGTAATTCTGCATCATGTCTGGGGTCCAGGTATATATCGATAGTCCCGGAGGCGACAGGTGAAATTACGTGGGACCCAAAATGCTCCGTTCGCAAAAATATTCCGCACAGTCGGGGGACAGCAAGGAAAAGCGAATCAATTATGCAAAGTTCAGCCCTCCCCGAAAGCTGATTCTTCCTCTTTTCTGACAGATGTTCCCAGAGGAATTTTCCAGGCCGCTCCAAAAGGATAAACCTACCCTGGGCTGTTACTCTCAAAATTAAATTTCATCCCCCCCCCTTCCCTCCTCTTCCCATACCCTTCAACAAGGAGCTATACAATGCAATGTAAGTTATATTCCTTCTGGAATGATTAAAAGAGGCTCTGGCAAGGAGCATTATCGAGATTTCCCAGCGAGACGAGAGGTATCCGACGATATCTCACCCGGATCCCATTCATAACCGCAAACCCATTAAAATCAAGGTGCAAACAAGCATTACACTTCTCATTTCTCCGAGCAAAACCTACCAAGCTTAACGCCAGCTCTACGAGTACAATCTATCAGCGGCCACTGATCTGACAGTGCAACGTAAATCTGGTTCAATCCAACTTTGTTCTCCAAGAAGTTAAGAGTGGGGAGGGGGGGGGGATTAAAGCCCTGGCTTTGTAATAAGACTTGACTTTTTTGGGGGGAGGGTCGACCCCCCTGATGAGGTTAGCTCTGATTACTCTTGCCCTCTGGAGTGTTGTGAACACCGGCAGATTAAAGTGGAGGTCAAGGAGCATCGGAATGGGTAAACAGGTCCTTTGAAATATGATCCAAAATTATGGCCCAATTTATTTTGCATTTGATCCAGTTAGGATCTTAATTCAGAACCGTAACGAATATTTTTTGTGGATACCAGTATGTTCTTTAAAAATTCTTCAAATATTTCTGCACACCTATACGAAATATTGCACACAATATTTTCATCTGATCATTTCATTTTCATCCGAAAGAATGCGGTCCTGGTATATATAGGACGTCATGCTGTGAATGAATTTCGTTCGCATAAAAAGGCGCTTCTCAAAAAGTAATGCAAGGCTCTGTAGTCATAACAATTCTACGATGATAATCACGTACTTGCGAGGAGAAATAATCTGGGATTACAATCACAGAAGCGGTGGTATTACGTTCCCAAAGTTTCCGTCAAGTTTCGGAAGGGGAGTGGAATAATATTAAGAAGAGAAGTGGAGTTTTGCCATTTTTGCAATGCAAAAGAACCCTCTAGGTATTTAAACATTGTAAAGGTACGGCTCGCCTTCATCAAACGGAGATCCGGATCAAAGTTGAACAATTCGCATGAGAAACTGGCAACGAGTGTTTCTTTTCATTTTCAAAGTTTTTTTCCCCCCCACCTGCCGGGGTTTCTTCTTGTTGAAACAATTTCTTCCTCGACGATATAAATCTCGTCCCCTGCATTTTCTGCCAAGGACGTGACCAGATCCTGAAGCATTTATTCCGGGAATAAGTTTCTGCCCGTGACCGGATTATAATTCAGAGAAAAAATTTTTAAAAAAAGGAAGTAGAGATATTCGAAGCTTGAGAGCTCTTCTTTTGTTGTTTTTCCCCCTTCCAGTAGATCAGTCTTTTGAGTTCCAAAAACTGGGATGATGTTCTCTGCAGACGCGGCAAGGCACTTCTGGCTGGGGGGGTTAACAGCACGTCAGTTTCCGCTTTGATTAATGAATTAGTCCTCTAGCTCCCGTACAGTTTTTTGACGCCATTGGCCCTCAGTTAATCATCGTCAAGAGTGACACTTGCACATAATGCCCGGGCGCGTCTGGGCCCAAAACTTCGGAAATCTTTTTTCCGGAGGAAATAAAGGGAACGGAAGCCGATGGAGGAGGTGGGGAGGGGGGGGGGGAGGGCTGTTTACTTTCCAAACGAAAACGAATGGTCAAAGATTAGTCTTGTAGCGAGCACTGAAATATTTAGTGTCTGCCTAGTGTGCTCGCTGAAGGTAAAGCGGATAAATGCACTCTAAGCACTCGGAACAAACAAATCTAACAGAAAAAAAGAGGAAACCTTCGCTGTAGCTACATGTGGAGCTTCTCATGTTTACTTAAAGTTCAGTCTATATTCAGGGCGGTCCAACCAAACATGAACACGGATTATACTGTTGCTGATTATTCAATCTGAATGAATTATTGTTTCCATTAGATGTCCATAAATAATTTTACTGCGGAAATGTATGGGCGAACACTATATTTAGACAAATCGCTGTTTTCATGATACGTTGAGCCATGCGAGTGAAAGAATTTCAACGCTTCCAAATAGAGCTGCAGATTTTTTTTCTCTCTCTTCGAAATCATCAGCAGCTCTGATGCTCTCGAATGAACGAATCAGAGTTTCGAGACCCTGAAAAGCTATGAATTCAGATCCATTGGCAACCGATATGAAAAGCCGAGCTCTTCCAACAGGAAGCACCTGAATTTACACAGCACCATTTACTGCAACCAAATTTGTAACAAAGGCAATGGGGACTGAATGACACCTCTTAAATCAAGTTCCTGCTGTTGGGAAAGAGAGAGAGAGAGAGAGACCCTGGGTGTGAAATCCCGAGTGAGATTTCGATGGGTACTACTCCCGCGAGAAATTCTTCAGATTGCGATCAGCAAGAGTTGCAGAAAGTCAGTTTCTGCTCTGCAACAAAAGCGAGCCTCGTCTGCAAGTGCGGCCATTTTCTACCAAAGAGAACCCGTCTTATCGCCTCCGGTGACAAGGTGGTAAAGAAGCGGGACAAGGACGATCAGATGATACCAAAAACACATTCTAGAATGCGGCCATTTTTTTTAATACAAAAAAAGAAAATTCCAAAAACCCTAGCAGCTACTCTATCTGACGGAGGCGTCACCAAACTAAATGGTGCGTTCAGAGGATCGAACTAGGAACCTAAATAACTCAGGAGGTTAAAAATGAGAATGCACCTGCGAGCCCTACGATTACTGACCCAATTTGGCGTTAGAAGTGTAGTCACGCGATGGGATTTTTTTTAAAAAAAGGAAAGGCTTGCATGATCACGGAAGAGTCCGGTTTTAATAGTCTTCCCTGATTGGTTCTAGAGAGAGAAAATGCTTATTATAGTCGCAGGTATCGACTCTGCGTGCGGGAAGCGTTCCCTGGAAATTTGTGTAGAGGTACTTTGCATTTAGGCTGATTGCAAGACTGTCCGAAAAATGTGTATTGGGTCACCCTGTATTCGCTGGAAATGTCGATATTAATAATGAAACAAGTGGCGAGAGCAAGAATGTCCGGATCGTATATTGCAGCAGGAGCCATTCATAAAAAAGGAAGGAAGACGCAACTTTTTTTTTCTTCTCCTTCTCGGACATTCTGACGACACATAATTTGTCACCGGCTGCTGGCTATAACGGCAGGCTCTGAATGACTTTGTGAGAAGCAGCCTCACAGCGGTGCACACCATGAAGCAAAAAGCTCAGGGCATTAAAGTGGGGGTGGGCTCTTTCCTTTACGATCTGGCCGCCAATTTTTGATGGACATGGTCACGTTGACCTCTTCCTCTTTTTTCCCTGCCCGGATCCTTATTCTTACACGGATTCTGTTGAAAAGCGGCCGATTGTGCCTTATATGCTGGCTTGTGCTGAATCCAATTACCTCGGTGTGAAAACCCCCAAAGAGTAATGGCGCCCTTGAATAATAAGGTCTGGATGGATGGATAGGTAAAAAGGTGTTTAGAAATTCTAGTGCAGGCCGGGCTCTCCTTTTTCTTCATTCTTCTCTCCAATTCCTTCATCAATCTTGTCAACAATAGACGCTTGAAATCCAACTATGTGGACCGCGGTTCATTTGTTGAGGAGTGAAAAGTCGGATTGGGTTTCAGGCGAGTCCGACTTTTATGTTAGTAGCCTATAGGAGGGGCTATAAATCGCAAGGTCAAAAGTTGGTGTCGGATATGTTTCAGGTGCTCTCATCTTTAACGAAGAGTTGCACTTTGGAGAAATATATTGCAACCCCTAATTTTTAAGAGAGGAAATGTGTGACCCTGTGGAGTACCTAGTTTGTTGGTGACACTTGAAAATTATCAGGTATATATAAGCACATGGAATGAGTGCAACTGAAAACTGCATTACATCTGATATGCTGCAAGTGCGTGTATGGCCCCAAGTGATATTTAGTTTAACTGCCGGATAATTATTAAAACCACTGCAGCTCTATATTGTTGGAATATCGGGCATATTGAGTGCAAATTAGTAGCATACATTGTATTTGAGCTCCCCCTGCCATTGTGCTGCGTTTACTGGGTTTCTCATTAGCGCCAGCAGCTGACAAACTCTGGACTTGGACCCCCGCATTTTTTTGGGACATTGGTGGTGATGATCCAGATAACTAGCATGCAGTAATTGATTGTGTGAAACCACACCCTTCATTTCAACATGGCGTTTGTTGCAAAATGAGTTATGACTCACATTGTCTCGCCTAATGTCGCTCTCCTTACCACCAATTAATAGGTGTGACGATGCACTGAAATAATTGCACAATTGAGTTCATGTCTGCTAAAATTTCAATGTTTTCTGCTCCTTGCTGATTACATAACTGCTTTTCAAAAAAAATATACGTAGCGTCATGATGCGTTAGGAGGCCTGAACCTGCGAGATATACCTGCGGAGGTCAATTGGAAATTTAATGGGGCGTGGCCTTCTTCACGGATCAGCGCAAAAAGCCTCGACGGAGGCTGCCAAAGTCGCTATCGCTCTCGGACCGACGCGAAATTTCGCGAGACTTGTCACACACCATTCGTCTCGCCCGATTGGCCCGCTCCAAGTCTTTTTAACGAAAGAAAAAAAAAACTACATAGTGCAGGCAACATCGCACCAAAACAGACTTTTGGCAGGCAGATTTCATTCCCTGACACCTTTTGCGAAAAAAGGGCTGAAAAATGGCGAACTTTTAGATATAAAGGACAGAACTGCAGTTTCCGATTTACGCGTGGTTTCTTTGGGCGATTAATTTTCTTTTGCGGTAAGTACTGAGAACTTGAGAGGAAATTGAATCTGCCTCGCGGTGCGGGTAGTTGGAGGTAGGATACATTGGGTTGAAAGTAATCGAATGCTGCAAGTTCTTAGAGAAAGAGACTCAGGGAAAAAAAAGTAATGATCAAGAGAAAAGAAGCGCCGCGTCTCTTTGATCACTGAGGTCAAGTAAATTGGAGAACAATTGGAGGGAATGTAATGGGAGTGAAGCAGTTCAGAGGATATCAGTGCCTGTGATGAGTAGAGAGTTTAAGAGTTTCAAACTCTATTTGCGGATTGATCAGGGTTTTTTTCGCATGTTTTAAGTTCATGACGCATACCTTTGCTGGATTCAATTTCATTATTGTGCACACAACCAACAGCGTTGATTCTACTTCAAAGTAGATGAAAATAATTCAGCGAGTGTGTTTCGCGACCAGCACCATATTTTGGCAGTATGTCAGCTCATAATTTGCAAACGGCCATTACACAGTTTTAATGACATTCGACATTATCAGCACCCTCCGATACATGTTTTTGTGACTATTCATATGGCTCCATTTTCCTTAAGTTATTGCTTGGAACATGGCATCGAATCGCTTTGTAGAAACGTTATCACCGTTTTCATTCACTGTGTGTACAGCGTGGCGTTATATTCATTTGCATATAATGAATCGTGAAATCTGCGATTATGGATCATGCACAAACTGACACCAGGGTCCTATTGGCGCGATTACAAAGCTCGATCCCACAGTTTGAAAACCATAGACAATGGCAGGATATAAAACTTTTTAGGCCACACGCTTCCATGCAATTCGTCCTTCTTCATTACCCCCGGATAAGAGTACAGATACGCAATTATTCCTCCCAAAAAATGTAATCGCAAAGGTAAGCAGGTTTTATGCTCGTCCTATCCACATTTTTACGTTGAATGATGAGCACTTTCACATAATAATTGTGTCAACGCTTTTGCAGTTATATCTCTCATACTCGTATTATTACGCACCATTTGCACTAAAAACGCAACTGTAATGTAGATCTTCTGCACATACAGGGCGCCATAGTAGGCTAAATTCAGTAATTAGTAAATGATATGCCTCGCAGCTTACACCCCGCCTTTTTTTTGATGGGACCGGATTTAATTACGGTGCCGGATGCGATTGCGAAAAAAAATATCTCCGGACTTGCTTCGAACAGCCAAAAGGTCCTCGGGTCCTTCCGACTTTTCCTTTTTTATATATACACACGATCCAATTATAATCCGGAGAAGTCCTTTTCCTCTTCTTTTTCTCTTTTTTTTGTGCAAGAAAATGCCCCCCTTGGAGTAGTACCGATAATGGAATTGGACATGAACTACCCCTCCCCCCGTCCCCCTCCGGCATTCCACTTTAATCAAGTGCGTCGACTTTGAAGATGAAGTTTCCTCACTTGATGACTGCTAACTCCTGTTTGCGAGACGAACCCTGATTGAGTTACCGCTGATAATTCAAGACCTAACAACTTTTTGTTAGGCGAAGCCTTCGCTCCATGTAATTTCAATATTTTAATAGGTTTATTACTATATATTACACCTGCAGCCAGATTACACTCATAATGAATCTTTTGGGAGACAAATGTCAGCTAATTCATCACAGCATAATTTTCTTATCGTGCTATTACGTATGGACATGATAAAAAAAAGAGAGGGTTATGGTTGGATAGAGCAGCCTGCGAGGTCCATAATAATCTCCTTTCCTTTGCATTCCTGTCGGGTTTTCCCTCCTGGCAAGACGTGTATTGCATGGAAGAGTCTAACCCCCTCCGGAAACGCCTTCTTGGTTTGTTCAGCCGGAAGTTATCCGAGGGAAATATTTTAACGTTTCTAGGTGTCTCTCGAAGGGGGGGGGGGTGGGGGTGGGAGGGCAGGTTGAGCCGAAAAAGACGTCACAGAGAGTTAGGAAGAGGCTGAGCGCTTTGCAATTAACTTGGGATAATTATGAGGTCACGTAAAGTTTCCCCCCAACTCGAAAGGTTGCCCTCTTGCTGAGCTGAACAAGCTGCCTTGATGGCAACAAAATGTCTCAACATTGTTATTTTCTCATTTCGAGCTTAATTTTTTTAGCCCATGAAAATGGATTAATTTTTTTTTGCCTTGTGCAAGTATACTGCTAGCGCATACAAGTCGAGCAGAAGTTGCTGACGTGGACGCAGTCAAGTTATGTTTGGGAGTTAATTATCCTTCTTTATGCATCGTTGCTGTTCACTCTTAACTTGGAATTACAATAATTTCCAGGAGCACAGGCGCTTTCATTTGAATATAATTACGCTGCAGTATGTACGCACACATGTTTAACAAGTTGCGTGGGGCCGAGCTCGTTTATATAAATTAATTTAAATGTGATTGTTTAAGATAGAATGTGCAGTACATATGCATATAACAACTCCCTTGTATAATTGCGTATATATTTCCTTGCTGATTTGCAGTATCCCTCCGAGCAGCAAAGTTAATCTGGGAGGAGAAGAGTAGAAAAGTGAAACCTTGACACAAGTTAATAGTGCGGAACAACCTTTTTGCAAGGAGGAGTTTTCGTGAGAGGAATGCGATGGCAGGCAGCACTTCACAGAACTTGAAACACTGTCGGCCAACTCGTTTCTTATTAGGTGAAGAAGGCAGCAGGAAAGCTCATTCCTAGCAATTACACTCAACTGATCGATATAGTACAGTGGCATCGTGCGAAAAAAAAAATTATAGTCCAAGCTTTTGCTGGAGAAAAAGTTTGTTGGCTCGCAATATTTTGAAAGCACCCCCTTGCCTCTATATTTGGCGCTCGTACCAAGGCTAAGATTAGAAATAACGATAATAAACCATCCCACGGCTCCCATTTTCTGCCCGGATGTGAGGATTAAACTAATCGTAAATCTTCATCAAATATAAAGCAGAAGCATCCACAAGGGGTTAATTGAAGAGTTATTTCCGAAATGAGCCTGGATTTTTTTTGTTGTTTTGATAAAAAGAAGGATGAGCAACTCTGATTCCGTGTGGAAAATACGCCCTGTAATCATTTGAGGCATATTTTACGATGAACCGGTGGTAAATGAGATTAAATCTCTGGAGGCCACACCGTTAGCAGAATGTAAAGGAATGGAATTATTTACTTAATTTTTTGGGCAGAATGCGGTGCAACATTGGGTTTGACACTGCCCCTGCTTCCAGAAATTGTTTCTCTTACATTATAGACCTCAAAGCTGAATCAATAACAGCACAGGTTCTGCCTTCGTTCCAACCCTTTGCCCCTTCGAAATTTCACTTCTGGTCAGAATACCGCAGTCGGAATGACTCGGAATTGCGTAATTTCAGTCTCGGTTGCCCCCCGGAATATTGCAGAATGCGATTTACCGCCTGCATAAACTTGACCTGACAATATTCGCTGCTGGAAACTGCAAAAGGACCGCCCTCCCACAATATTCGCCACAAGCACTGCTACATCGTACACCAAAATGTAGGTAATTTTCTGCCGTCCGCTTGTTCACTCCAGCAACCATGAACACGACAAAGAAATTTCAATTTATTTTTTTTGTACAGTATCTGGTTTAATGAATCATTACATAATCCAGGTTTGGCACAACAACTTAACCGCGAACTATTTCAGGAAGAAGCCTTTATGAATATGCATAATAATTGTGTGTGGGTTGCGTTTAGAATTCCCGATGGGCTCTACATTACCAGCGATCCGACCAGGAATAATCTCCCATTCGACTGATAGATAATAGCAATCGAGGGATTGACGGATTGCCTTTGATATGATGCAACGCATGTAATGCAGATGTAGGCAAAATCCGGGATGTTTAATCATGCAAAAATATTCACCCCGCAATTTTTATTTTCCGGGTGTAATAATTTGTGGTCCATCTTCACATTTTTTAAGCAAAAATATATGGCTTTTCTGTAATTTTCGAACATTTTTATGGCGTCATTTTTTCCCCGCCACATGAAAGCATTGCTGGCCAACATTTCCTGATTAATTATTTTTTCTGGCTCCGCCCCACGGTTCTATGCACAATTATGACCAGCTGTGATGAAACGGCACAAACTCATCATATACTTTGATCTATTTTTTTCGGGATAGTTTCAAATGTACCTGCGCCCAGGTCTGATGTCACCGGTTGAAGTCAGGTGTCGGATGCTGGAAATGAAATCTGTCAATGGACACCGCTGGCGACAAAGCGGAAAAGTGGGTGGTGGGAGGGTCCACCGGTAATTGAGTTAGTCATCGACAAGAGCACTTTGGGNGGGGGGGAGAGGGTGTTTTTTTGATCCTCGAATTGGGAAGGAAGGTTGAGATTGGTGCTTTTCCGCACCGATCTTTCTAATCCTAGAGTCCCTTCCATCCCCCCACAAACCCCAAGCCTGTCTCCGATTTCATTTGGATCAAAGTCGCAGGAAACAAGATTAGAGCGTAGGATTTTCTGAGCGGGACATACGGCGCAATTTCCTGTCCAAAGGCGCCACCAACTGATAAGGGACGTCCGGGAGGTTCCTCTCACTCTCTATACATGCATGCAATTTTAATGTGTGTAAAATTGACAATTGGGTAGAAAATGTTTGATTGAACTGTACCTATGAAGCCCATATTTTAGTGATCGTTGTTAGCCCGTTGAAATGGACAGAACCGTGTAATTAGGGCACCCAGGTCATGCAGGACAAAAGTCATTTCAGACACTGCATATATTTGAAACAGGGGAGGGAGAATAATTTACGGCTTATCGATCAAGTTTGTGGCTGAAGCCCTCGTAATGGGCGGCGTCCTTTCTCCGAATCGATTTTGCCATAAAATTTCTAATTAATGAGAGGCCTCTGGCGTAATCAGTCTTTGCACGTCCACTGTGCGCCGAATATCCCCCCCCTGCTCAAATTTGGAAGATGATGGTAACTTAAGCTTCGGGGGGCAGCGTTGCCAATATTCGTGTGTCCAAAAGTCAGGGAGAAAAATTATTGGAGAGGAATCTGCACCTGTAACAATGTCAGAGTTGAAAATGTTGTTCTACGTTTGTTTTCAGAGCTGGCCAGGTTAATTCTACGCTTAGGGATATTTCCACATCCAAAAGTTTGAAAAAACAAGTATAGCTTTGCGGATAAATATCTGACATTTTCACTTTTTACTCCTGTCCGGCCTTTGAACTGAGAGAATATTGTCTGTTGTATACAAACTGGACGTTAGCTGCTGCAGGGACTTTGGTTACTGTACAGTGGGAATCGTGCCAGGCTGAGTCTGATATTAATACAGTGGAAACACTTGTACGTCTGTGTATACAAATAGAGAAAGGTTCACATCGAGTATAGGATGACTCTGTTTGCACAGATATGCCTGAGTCGTCCGTCAATATTGCAGCAAAGCGAAACTCATTTGGACGGACACCTTATACAATGTCCGTAATATTAACCATGCGAAAATACTGCGCAATGAATCAATTACAGTCAGGTTGACTTGCTGCAAAAACATTTTCAATGTCATAGTGCAACACCTCTCCCAGCATATTTTTAATGCCCTGTTTCAAACGCAATATCTGTGTGAGAACAGAGGCAGGCAGGCAGACTTTCGTAATGAGTTTCTAACCAATGCTTTTGTTTCGGTTTTATTTCCAGGTCTCTGAACGGATGCTCTACATTATTATCTGACCTGGCGCTGTTCATGGTGAGTCTCAGTTTCTGCTTCTCTGGGTTTGCCATCAATGGAAGTCAGGATTGGTGTGCTTGTAACCTCGCCCGATTGTCACTCACTCGGAAGCTTCTGGTCCTCGCAAAATATTCCTCTTCATTTCCGCGGTAATGGAGTGATAAATTTTGGGTTCCGGTGTGGGAATGAGGTAAAAAGTTTTCTTCCTGAAAAGACCTCCTTCTCATTAGTCGCTCGAGTGTTCCCTTGTGAAGCGCAGTTTGGGTTGGAAACTGCGAACCAAAATTTGGGATTCACCTCCCCCCAAAAAATGGAAGAAAAGGAGGTGGAAAAAAATTATGACGCTTATCAACAGGGCTGTAGGTCTCATCAAAATTGGTAAATGGGAATGTTCCTGTAATACACTACGGTCCAGGTCGTTACGGAAATGGGCACTCCCTGAATGTATCCAAATTGAATTGTGTCTGGAGCGATGGCTGGAATGGAGATGCGTCATCATTATACAGGTCGACATCTTTTCCTTGGCCCCTATACCCCCATCTGCTGGCCTACTTAACGAAAGGGTTCAGCCCGGATACTGCCTTAATGGCCCCCAAAGCTCCATCATGTCGATTTCCAAGGTGACATTGCGACCATCTTTAGTTCAATGTGGTGTGGATGATATATTATGGGGCTGGACTGCACTGTCCCAAGTAAAGTGGAGGGGAAGTTCCTTCAATCGTGTCAACACAGGTCATAATGTAAAAGTCAACAGTATTTTCCTTGATAGTCAACATACAAACTTTAGTAAGTTATAACCGAAAAGTGCAAACTTGCCAAAAGAAATTCAGCATAAAGTTTTTTTTCCGTCCTTTTTTTGGAAAGAGATCTATACACGGAGGAAGGACGGACTGTGAAATATCGAGAGGCTTTTGCAAACGGAAGGGGGAATTTATTACCTCAGGGCGAAAATTGGTCTTGGGAGGAAAAGAAGAGGTAACCCACCTATTTTATTTTTTTTCCTCTTCTTTTTTTTTATGGCAGATCTTTGGTGAGGAGGCGGCGTGTCTGAGGCCATGATGAAGCATTCGAGTCGGAACGAATGACAGCAGATCAGAAAGGGTTTCGCCGCAAATGAGCACTTTTCCCCCCAGGTTATTTATTACAGGATACGAATATTTTTGCATCCGCCATCGATCGCCTTCAACTTTTTGCATGTAACTTTATGACACAGTACATATCATGGTCTACCTGGTTTGTTACACTAATTACATCCTGCACTTCCCAGTGGCGTGATAGTTTTTTTTAAAAAGGGGCAATTAGCGAACAGGATAGGCTGGATATTGTGTGTGTCAGCCAATAAACATACGGACCTCTTTCGGGGTCCATTAGGCAAACCGCAGGGTTTGCAGGCCTTTTGCTCACACATGCACATGGACACTAGGATTAACACATCAGTGAGTTCTCACCCTTGACAATGACGCATGGCATCGAGCTACACAGGCCCTGAGTCAGGAATGTTAATTAGCCTATGGCTGCTGGGGATAAGGCGGTAAGGTGGACACTGCGACCACACTCCATTTTGCAGGCAAACACATCACATCACACACGAAAGAGAGAAGCTACGCTGTCATTTTTCAGCAGCCAAGGTTTTTAAGTTTGGAAAAAAATAAAGAGCAATATTAATGTTTTCTGTTCTCTCACGTGGATTATGAATATTTGCAATTATTATTCGTGGATGTGACGTTTCGATTATGTTGGGCGTATCATATATACTGTTGTGTTTGGAGTGTTTAAAAGTGCGGTAATTACAATCAGTACCGAATTTGCGGGACTGTCCAAACCGTTTGCACTGTTTTGACGGTCAATTACGCTGTTGCACTGCGTAATTATACATATTTTTTTTGTTTAATTTCATGTTAATAGGAAACATTGAGTTTGCACTTCAATTTCTACATTGCGATAGATTCAATCAGGCTGAATTAAATTATTGAATATTAAAACACAAATGGTAATGTATCCCATGCCACGAGATAATGAACATGAGCCCTCAAATTAATCATAATAAAACAACAACGGAACAATAACAAAAAAGAGCAACAAAAATTTTGTTTTATTATTCATTTCCTATACATACCACATTACATTATCGCTATTGTACTCTCATGGTATATGCTTCTTGCAGAGATACGAGGTAGTGAACTTTTATCAAGATTAATGCATGCAGGCATGTTAGTTAGGTTTGCCCTTCTTTCCCTCCGTGTTTGTTCAGTATTGGTTATGACATCCCGTCATAGCCATTACAGCAGCTTATGTTGCTCCGAAAACGCATTTCTCTCCATGAAGCACTGTACAGTGTACACCAGTATGGGTTTCCCAAAGTGAACTGGACGCAGCAGTTGCCTCTTGTCAGTTTTTTTTTCACTTGACTATACAGTGGTGGCCGAGAGGCTACTCACTTAAATTAGCCACTAAGAAATGTTCTTACGGCTTTGCACAAGCCATATACGAAGTGCGTAAACATCTGCTCAGCACTTAAGTTAATTAGAAGTCCTAGCAGGCTCCTTTCAAGTACGCTTTCATTTTAATCACATAATGCGTAAAATAATGTTGAATCCGAAAGGCGATGCTTTTGGCACGCATAAAGACAAAAGTACCGTCTCAGGGCCAACTATATACGCCATCACTGCATATTTAATTACATTTAGGTCATTCTGGAACAAAATATCAGCATACCACAGGCTCAATCACAATAATGCATTTCAACAAGCATGTAACAGGCGTACTCTGTAACAAGAGTGTCGCATTGAAGAGAGCTATCATGTTGCAAAAATATTTACATAGCATCATTAAGTGTATTGTGAATATTGTGTACCACTTTAGTAGTTGGCGATTCTGTCCCTTCCCGCCCCTTGCTGGAATGGACCCCTCCCAAAAAATCATACACGTTTTGCAGTTGCCCAACAGAATGTTTTGCATGGCAATTGACCCATGGCCTTTTCAGCATGATGAAACAGTGATCCGGTCTGTCCCCGGCTAGTTTTATCCTACTTATGCCACGGATTCAAACAACAAGTCCAGTTGTGGCAGGGGCCCATAAATTATTTAAACAAAAGTTCATAATTTTGGGGATGCACCACACAACACACGCGGGGCATAAACAGGCTGTGTATGAGCCCCTCTGGTAATATGTATACACACATGTAGACCTCTCCGATGCTGCTACGCGTGTGCATCACCCTTCCATCCTCCCTAACCACGTAAATGTTGCCATAAGAGCTTTCAAATATAAATTCGTGTCACCAGACCTGACACTCCACAGCGGTAATTATTCCTGCTTATCTATAGTTACATCACTTGTCTATCAGCATGGAATATGAGGCCTACTTGTTTGTTTTCATTTCGATCTGGTGTCATCCCATACACATAGGTAGGTCATCGAGTTTCATAACGATTCAGACAAACTTTTGGAGATCAAATGGCAGGAGTTCACTTATATGACACACCCTGTATATATAGCCAAGATCTACATTGTGGAGCAAAACATGTATACGCTTTACATGTTATGCCACTGTTGCGTATATGTTGGTTGTTTTTATACACAGCTCAGCTTTTTATGCTGAAATGATAGGTCGTGTTCGTTAAAGGTATATAAGCCGAGTTTGAAACAAAACCTTGCTTTAGAAGCTGAGCTCGGGTTTGGACGGTTTTCCTTTTATGAGCAGGAGTAAACTGATTAAAGAAGGTTCCATGCAACCCGAATTGTATGCATTGTTTGCTCTGTAAAGGCTGAGCTACCATCCAGCCCTGAAGGAAAGGAAGAAAAAAAATAGCAGAGCCAGCGCTTCAATAGACAAATATATATATAACCCACAAAAAATACTATAGCGGGATTCCAAATTTCGCCTTTCCATAACTTGTTAGCACGAAGCAGGTTCTTGTTGAGTGAGAGAGTCAGGAAAGAAAATTAATCCAATGAAAACTAATGAAACGAAAAGTCTGTTTTAATTATCTGAAGAAGAGAGGAATAATTCAACTGGAATCAATAGTTACTCAATGCGAGTGCTGGCCAAGTCAGATAAGCACAAGTTGAGCTCTTCCCTCAACTCCATTTCTTCGCGAATCAGAGATTTTTTTTGCGAAATAGTTTCTCTCGGCTTTTCTTCTCTTCCTCTTCTTCTTCAGCAGCCCTGCGGAATAACTCATTAAAAGCTGCAACATCTCGAAGTGATACAGGCTGTCATCTCGGAGGTGATTTAAGAGAGCCTTGGCTCTTGTTGCAGTCTGCCTTAAAACCCTGAGAGCACTGTTTTCCAGCGAGAATTTTGTGGAAACAGCTGCTTGGACCTAAGGAAAAAAAAAAAGATATATGTGCTCCAAGAATCATCGGTGTCTCAGATTAACCAATAAATCTCTTGGAAAATAGACTTTTGCTGCCACGACTTCTTTTTAACAGCCTGCTATCATCAGACGGGGAAATACCCGTTTCATCCAAGGGCTATCAAATTACACCTCACTTGATTGGTAATAATTCGTCGGGAAATCATGCGCGGATAATCGCTTTAGACCCCGTGATATTTGTGCCTTATTTGTGCAGATGCGTTTGCGCAATTAGCTGTGGAGAATTCGCCGTTTGTTGAACTAATTATTCGTTGGTCATGTGAACCTGTGTCCCACTCTCCCCCCAGATCCTAATTATAATGAAATCAACCCCGGGGACAAATAACTATGAATAATGAATGATTTCAATAGTATATGTAGCAATGCGCTTGTTTAATAGTTGGCTGGACGTCAGCTATATGGACACAAGGGTTTTACAGGAATCGACGCGTGTACCATTAACCCGCGGATATTATTTGTGTGCACTCTATTAAATATACGACATTGTCGCTGTTCATTAGTCATGTATGGGGGCCGTTAATGAGCCATAGGGCGCATAAGTCATGATCCGGATAAGTACAGTGTGTCCCCAGCTGCCTTTTGAACTTTGCTGGCTGGAAAAGACTTGCTGCCATTTTGCTGTCTGGAGGCGTCGAAAAGTCTCCCTTTTCCTCCCCCCCACCCATTCTCTCAGAACCTTCGTCTCTTGCATGTAAATGTCCCCCCTCAATTTGACGTTCTCTTGGCAATGGTTGTAGCGGTAGTCCCATCAGCAAGACCCCAGAGGCAAAGTCTTGGCTTCTAGAAGAGCTTCAGAGAGGGGAAAAGGAGGGCCGGATTCACATCTTCCCAACCGTTTCCTAGTTACCGACGCCCCCTAGAAATTGCCCTTCATCACTTGCCGTCTATGCTCTTTTCCGAAAAGACCATTTCGCTTCCAATGAAGAAGGGCAACAATTTCCGCTTCCTTTATTGACGGAGGGGCCATCGCAAGTTCCGGCTCTTCTCAGCAGGAGAAGGAGGGGGAAAAAAACGAAAAGTGCTGAGAAAGAAGGCTGCCCTTATTTCGTGTTCGACCTTGGAAATATTCAGACTATTTCTGGATTACAATTTGAGAAGATAATGCACTAGGTGTCACAAAAAGTTGGAGATAAATAAGGGAAGAAAGTGTATTCAACCCTTATCAAAAATCCGTTCCCATCACCTCACTCTTTCTATATATATATTTTTTCTTTTTCCGTGAGAGCCTTGTCGGCCAGGGAAAAAAAGGGGGACTAAGCTGTTGGAATAAGCGATGGGTCTTGGTCCAATCCTCTCGGAACGACTGCAGCCATGCTGTCGGAGGATTGGACCCAGAGGAAAAGCTGTCCACCGACCTCAAATCTGGTCCTGATTGCATCGTCACGTGGGGGACAAGCACAGGACGTGTCCTTCTTTTATATGCATTTTCTCCCCCCCCTTTTCCTTTCAACCACCGGGGGAACATCACTTCCGGATTCTGTGTTGCCGACTGCAATCTCTCTTCCAGTCTCAACAGCCACATTCTTCTGCAAGGAATCAAAAGCTCGGCACCTAGGAAGTCACGAAGGGAATTCGGGTGCTCGATTAACATTCCCAGGAGGTTGGTCCAACAAAAGGAAAATTCCGGGGACGTCAGCACGCGCCCGGATAGTATAATAATGTACGGAGGAAACCCACGGACGCGAGTGTTTCTAATTAATGGATCACGAGGGGCTGATTTGTTTTCACTTCAAGAGAGGAGTCTACAAGGTGGTCCAGAAATACCATTTTAACTACCTTATTTTTTAAAAACAAAAATTCGGACTGAGTAATGACACTAATTGGTGCAAGTGGCCTCATTAATGAGCATTGTCTTGTTGGATCACCCTGTATATTTTAGGACGCGGTATGGAAAGACTATCCCCTTTTCCTTCTGGTCCAGGGAGCAATTAGTCCAATGAGCGTTTACGGCCCCTCGCACCCCAAATTACAAGCCCGGATTCGCCTCGGAGAATATATAACGTGGCGTGAAATTCATACGCGAATAGCTATCAAAGTGTGTGATTTTTTTTTGGAGCCGAATTTTGGATGCAGGAGTTTAATGCGAGCGTTGCGATGGATGCAACGTGCGAATAAGTGACCAGGATCGGGTTCATTAACTCGTACTCACGTTTTCTGCACAGTTTCTGAACCCCTTGCTTAACCCAGAGTATTTACAGTGGACTAGGTTAACACCCTGGGGATTGGAACAGAATGGATTTTCGATCAAGCGATGGAAAAGCATAATGCATTGCTATTTAAAAGTCGCCACAATTTTACTATAGAAAACAGCTTATTGCTAAGTGCTCATTACCCGCACAGTACACACTCTTTGGACATGTTGAACCACCTCCCTTTTTTAAAAAAAAACATTTTCCTGAAGAAATTACTCCTCAACCTGTAATTATCCACTTGGGTTGCGAGATGCGAGTTAGGGGCCGTTTATTTTGGACCGAATTAGCTGGTGATTAGGGTCGGAATATCTCGAGGGTAGAAAGAGGATTTTATTTCGGAAAATTTTAACTTCATCGTGGTATACGTCGTATTAAGGACTAGGCCGCACCATGTATATAAGAGGAGGCTGATTAGCAAGATGGTGCTTCTGGCGATTAGTAGAGCCCCCCAAGAAGAGCAAAACTGGCTAATTGCACACTGGAGGGGGGGTTAGCTTGTGTTTTGGTGTTGCAAACTTTACTTTTTTGAGTTGTGTGTGAGAGAGAGAGAGAGAGAGGCCCTCGGAGCTAATAATTAAACTCTCTCTCCTTATCCCAAAGTCCACTTGGGTTATTATTCTGTTTGCTTACATTGTGTTGCCAGCTGGGACTGGGGAAGAAAGAGGCAGAAACAATGCTGTCTCTGCTTGCTTGCGAGTCTTATTATAATTGACATTCTCTCCTCTGGAGATGTCTGCTAATTATGTCTGTATTTAGGACACCATTAATAACCCCCTCCCCTCCCCTCTCCTTTCAGATGCAAATACTGTTCATTTATGAGATGCCTAATTAATTAGCCTCATTTGGAGGAGCTTGAGAGGATGCGATGCTTATGCACGTGTGTTGGCTAATTGCTCCTTTTCAGGAGGCAACGTGCTGCTTTCACCTATACACTGATGCTTTTCACTGGCCAATCTCAAATGCGCCAAAAAAAAGCGATGTAAGTGATGGCGCGGAATATTGCTGCATTATTAGGCCTACTCAATAAACGGGGGGGCACTTTTAATTGCTGCATTGCAGGGGACTAATGAACGAGTAAAAGTGTACACTGTACGGAATGTACACTGCACGCTAGTTGCGAGAAGGCAAGGTATGTGATTTATGAGCTAACACTTGATCCCCGTTTGAAAAGAGTAATTAATTAAAGGCATATGACGTGGGTGCGTTTTGATCTTATCATTTGGTAAGGATTACCTTTTTTGAACTCCATACAGGAGAGTGCCACTTGCATCAAATTCTGAGCTAATTTTTGGATGAATTATGTAAATTATCTTGGTCACTCCAACTTAGTGACACATACTTTTAAAAGCGAATCTGTTCATTTATTCTCATAAAATGCCTGGAAGTGGTGCAGTGTCAGAGTTAATTAATGTACAGTACACTGTCTGAAACCCTTGTTTCGGACAAGTTTACTGCGCTGCAGTATACTCGATTATCGTCCCGTCTCTTTTTCTTCTGTCTCCTACTCTGGAAGGCGTGCGAAGAATGCATTCCTGTAATTGTGAGTGAAGTCTTGCGCAGTCATTTTATGGGCAAAAGGAGGGGGGGGGGGGGGNGTTCTCTTGGCCCCCTTTTAGTGCAACTAGGATGGGAAAGGCAGGCAAGGCAGGCATAGGCGAGGCATCCAATTCATTTTCATGGCCGAAAAACCCTGCCGGGCTCCGATTGAACTCCTATAGGACAAGCAATGCGTTCAAAGGCAGCAGCAGAAGCGCCTGACTTGATGGCCTGCTCGTCACTACTCTAATAATAATAATAATAATATTCGCACAGGTCATTGAATGGTCGTAATACCTTGGCTGATTATGCAGACTTCAAAGTTCTTACTGAGCTATTGTTCAAAAAGGTATTTTGAGACATCTATACGATTATTGCGAAGTATTTTCTTCCTGAAAGGTTCTAATGAAAGGTAGCTCCATAAACTAGACGTCACCCTTATTCAGAGGTCCATGTCCTGTCCTGTGGGTTGAAAGTTATTTCCTTACCATCGCAGAAAATTGGGGGAGAAAAAACAATTAAACCCAAAGTAAATACGTTAGTAGGAAGCAATCTTCGATCGAAAAACGTGTTATCTCGGGGGGGTCTCCTGCTGAAAGGGGCCCCTTTTCTCCCACCCCCGCAATCAACCTTCAGTTTCACCTCGAAGTGAGTCCTATCCTTCAGACCCTTGTTGTTGTTGTCTCCCTCGAGTCAACAAGGTCCAAGAAATGAGTTTATGGAAGAAGAACAAGTCTCATTCCAAGCCCTGTTGCAACCTTCAACGCGAGGTTTTGCTTTTGACTGCGACTCAGCTCCCTTGGGAAATGAAGGCGCATTTAACCTCTCTACGTGTCGTCTGGAACACGGTTTATTCCCAAAGGTTTCTTCCAGCAGACGGCGAGTGAAACGTGCACACACGCGCCCTAGTAAAGGTTTAAAAAAACGGAGATATGTATAATTCAAGAGTTGTCCCAGCAGGTGTGTGTGCGCCGTATGTTGTGATGCGGCCATTTTAGCATATCCCTGCAAGTTTCTGCAGAGGTTTATTTGACCAGGGAGGAAAACCCGCGACATTTATTGCAAAATATAAACACGATGATTCAGCTGGGAGTAAATGCCTTCCGGTCCGTGTGTTTACAGCGGTTGCGTCATTGCGGTTTTTATTTTATACATGCTGCGGTTTTTGATATATTTTTAAAAAATGTATGTCATAGTTGAAACTGCATGTGGTCACAGGGTTATGTCTGTGCGTTACGGTGGGTTACGTTTAAATATGTGTATGCATCGAAGCGTTTGTAAACAGTAACGAGTATAATTTTTTAACAAAGTAATGAATATGCAAACATATAGTTACGCTACAAAAGGTATTAACAACAGTGGTCGTACACACACAAAACACCAACAAACCCACACAAATTGAATTGTTAACAATAACATGTGTCACTGCATACCAAAAATTCCCAACAGTACGCGAAATGTGGCAGAACATGTGAAATGTTTTGTACAATTTGAAATATTAGAATTAAATAATTATTTCGAGAAGGTTATAAAAGTGGCAAAATTTTAGTTGGACTGTGGTTTAAAGAATTCTGTTAGTTACACATAAGGACATTGCAAAAGTGTAACAGAATTTGAGGCGCTTTCCTTCTGGCAACAAATGCACCCCCCCCCCCAACAATCCCCTTTTGCAACATGAACACGCAATTAAATTACAAAAACAGTGCCACTCGGAAACAGTGCTTCTTCCACCAAACAGGCTTTGCATTTTCTAAATACTGCATACATTCCCTTCAATGATGGAACACTGCTTTTTGACACAGGTTGCAGCAGCAAAGGCTTTGCGAAAGCAAATATTCAGAGAGGGAGGGGGCATGGTTTCTCTTTCTCTCTATGTACCCTTTTACCCAGCAGCGTTGTAAAACAGCGCTTGTCGACTCTGCTTAAGCACAGCAAGAAACCCTCTCATAGCAGTTGTTTTCCACTCGCTCGCCATGTTTGCCCATTGATCGAACCTTAACGAGCTGTTTAAAACAGCCTGGGAACGTGGAATGACAATAATTGTGCGTTTCAAAGCGATTAAGGCATCATTTCGTGTGTCTGCTGCTGGAGAGACCTATATATATATGTAAGGGAAATCGCAGATGCTGCATGTTCATTTCTACAATTAACTCAGCAGCACGACGTAAATGCCACGAGTTCCTCCAATGCATTTAACCGTCGGTTAATCGCGATTGAAGCTTAGCACACGGAATTACTGATTTACAGTTCCACCTCTAATCGGTTGATTAGCTACGAATTAACAGGCCAAATACAGGCTGGGATAGGGGCAATCAGGAAGGCGACACTAGAACTGGCAACACCGCCATTGTTGTCCATTACTGCTAACCAACAATCGCTGGTTAAGACAGTCGGTCGAACGACTTACAAACGACTGAAATATATTGCTGATTTTTTTTATAGAATGCAACCCAGTGCGCACCACTGTTCCCGCACCGTGCACGGTTGGCATTATTAATGATATTACAGTGGCTGTACTGCGCTGCACTTATTTCCAACGCTACTCTTGGGACGAAAACAAAATGGCTGACGTTTGCGTCGTTGCCAAATCTCTGGAGCTCACTTCAGATGCTACGGTTGTGGATTATTTTTTTTGGCTCATGAGGTGTAACTTTGGCAATGATGTTGTCAGAACACTGGGGATGCGTGAATGTGGGTGCGCACTCGGTTGCGTTCATTTGAAAATTCATTTATAGTATATACAGTTTTTACATAGCATACTGCGTTCTTGATTGAACTTGTGCAATGATGCGTATATTTTATGAAGTGCCAGGCATTTGTGAAGTGCGTCAACAACAGTCAACAGATCGTTAATAACATTGTTGACAAATTTGGAGGACCGTCGTGCACTTGGCTGG
>JYFJ02005212.1:0-26416 GCA_000934665.2 Catajapyx aquilonaris
TTTCTTTTCACTTCCTCTGAGTATGTCAAAGACCTTAGGAACTGCAGTGAAACCTGTTCACAAAGGACCCTGAGTATTGCAGAAACTGGTCAACTGCGGAATTATTTCTGGGAACGTGCATGGGACATGCAATGCATTTTTTTTGAAGGAGTTAGCAGAAACCTGTCCATTAGGGCAAATTTTTCGGGTCCCATGCAATTCCACAATACTCAGGTTTCACTGTACATAAAGAGTGGAAATGACAGTCTGCTGCTACAGCCAATTTTCGACTTGTTCAGAGCTGACCACTGCCACCTCTTGTGCTGGTGCTTCTGGGGAGGGAGTCATGGGGAGGTGTGTATGTTATTGCATATATTGATTCCTGATTTCGTTAACACATACTCTATGGACAATATAACAGGGTAATACATCACGGCAAGGAACATGTAATACGGCAAAAAAAATTGCGCAAATGGAAGTCCATTCTAATTGTGTTATTTGCTCATTTTCTGCTCTACTGCATATACTGTGGCCACCAAGTGGCAGCAGCACAGTAAAAATTGGGATCAGCAAAGAACATGGAAAATGAACTTTCTTCAATTGAAAAGTTTCTAATGCCAATGTAATATGCAAGGTTGTCCAACAAGGAAGAAGCCTCACTTACAAAAATTATTTAACTGCTTTCTAGAAAATGTGTTATTTTTATTAGTTGAAAGTATCAATTACTCTTCATGCCTGAGTTGCCTGAGATGACAAAATACAGTAGAACTCCGTTTACCCGACTCCTCGGTTTATCCGACTGTCCCGCTCCAGCAATGAATGTAAGTTTTCTCATCAAAGACTGTAATGCCGCCTACTAATCATTTGTTTTGTATTACCTTAGTTAAATTTTAAACAGCAGAGAGTGGATGTAAAGATAAATACTTCACTGTTTCTTAGATAAGCATAATATTGTATCGTACATTATTTGATGATTTTCTATGCTTCTTGTTGTGTTTTCCTTTGCTCCTCGGATTATCCGACAATGCCCCAGTCCCGTGGATGACGGATAATCGGGGTTCTACTGTATTTTGTAGTGACATACCTTTCCAATACCTACATAATGCATATAAATATGGTTTTCTCTACATACAATTTTTACAATGAAAAATGTCCCAAGAGCTTTAGCAGTGACCAATAAAACAGCCAAAAATCACTTTCGGCTAGAAATGTGCACCATGTTTCTGTAATATTCATGATTAGGAGTTGAGGGAAAGGATGTGTGTTTTTGTCATTGATTTTTTTTTCACCATGCAATGCGATCAGTTGCTTTGGCAATTTGGCATGAAATAAGTAATCTGCTTGTGCTGCTTATAAAACATCTAAATATGCACAGTTTCTGTAAGAAGGGCTTATTCCTTTTCAGACCATCCTGTTCATGAGTTTTGGAGGCAAGTTCTTTTCAAGGCACCTTGAAAGCACTTAGGGGAAATAGCACTGGGGAATCCTGACTCATGTACTTGATATACTATTCTGACTGCTCCAATCGCCTTTAAAGTTCAATGTGTGCAATGCACTTCACTTGAGAATTCTGTGTAACTGCCTGTGTAAGTGTTGGTTCTTTCTTTATGAAGCGAAGTAGGCATGTTTTTCTTTCGTTAGTAGGAATGTGTGTTCCATTCAAAGTCCCACTTCTACAAAGTGTGTCTGATACATTATTGTAAATAGTTATTAGCAGTAGGTATTTATGTACAAATATAATGTTCAGACTGTGTGGGGAACTTCAGTTGTATTCCTACTTTGGTCGAGGCGTTGAGTACTGCAGTGCATACGTGATCTTGTCGACATGTCGGCTGCAGGGCAGAACTGCAATCTGGAAAAAAATAAGAAGTGTCCAAATATACGTAAATTGTTTTGAACATTGTTGAGAGGTGACAATGTGGGATGAAAGTTTGAAAAATGCCTGAATAGCACTGTCTAAACTGTCTATTTATGGTAATATATGGGTACCTGTGTGCACTGTGTCCTCTTCAACACCAGAAAAGAGTTAAAATGCTTTAAGCATGCCAAGCAAAGTCACTTGTAATATGCTGCTTGGGCACTGCGTTTGGAGGAGGAACGACCTACTTCATCATGTAATGCTGCTACTTTCCAGTCCCTTTTCTATGGAATGGTGCATGCACCTGTCATGAAATAATTCATTCATAGTAAATAAGCATCTGTGCAGGCTTTCAGGCAACCATGTTATTCAGGTTTAACATTACAGTTTTGGAAACTAGTTGAGAAATCTGTGGCTTAAGAAAAGACAAAAATAAAGCACACGCTCAGTTACTCCCAGTTGATACCTGCCTCGCAGAGTACTAATAAATTTCTCATTGCATTCTCTGGAGGTACTGGCAGTAGGGTAAAGAGAGATAAGAGAAAAAATTTGCATCAGAGTAACAGAGTTCTATTTTGTAGTTCACGTGGAGCCTTTTCCTACCTCTTGTAGCAGGTTTGAAAGAGTCGTGGTTTGGAAATATGACGTGCGACTGTATTTTGTATATTGCGAGCAAAAGCCCTGTGGGATTTTTTTGTACAGTACTGCACCCTCATCACAAAGAGTCATGAAGAATAAAAGTGTCATCTATTCACTGACCATGCCTACATTTATTGAGGAATCAGCTGTGTGATTTCAATGCCAGGCGAAGGGTGGCAGAACAAGTGTCTAATTGGCCCCTGAGAAAGGAAGTATCGGTTTCAGGATGACATATGCAGACATGTGTGAAAGGGGCTGGACCAGGAAGGAAGATGATTAGAGAAGATTCATGGGGACCGACCCTGTGACATTTACCCAGGAGTGGTGTAAAACACAAGCCGGTGGGAATTGGAGCAGCAGCACCTATTAATTGGCTTTCGAGGCTATTAATTGTGCAGAATTTCCTCTGCTGTAATTCTAGCAAGTGGCAGGCTGTAACAGTCTAGCTACTCTTCATGTTTTTAGCTGCAAGTTCACCAACTGCTGGTGACCTCTCTGCTGCCTCACTCTTCAGAGTGTGGTTACGTAACAAACCACACGATGGTGCTGCTTCTGCTCTTGCTACCTGAGACTGGTGCTCCTGTTTTGCGGTTATTATGATTGTATCCAAATAGTGTGTGCTATGACATTACAGGTGTGCGTTATGCTTTTCCTGTAATATACCGGTTGGAACAGAAGTCATGCTATATTACGTTTGTGATACTGTACATCCTATGTTTTCCATCAAAGAAGTGCTCTAGCCGGAAAGGACAGTTATTGTAGATATAGGGGCGTTGGCAATTAGCATGTCTGGCCAATTTGGCAAAAACTGCAATACACTGGCTGTTAACACCACCGCCCACGACCGTAAAAATGAAGGTCATCACGTATATGCAGCCGGCATGTTCCAGTTCCAGTAACGCAAAAATTGAAGCCGGCCAATAGAACCAGGGTGGTGAACTCAATATGACTCACACCAGATCAGCTAAAAAAAATTAGGTTTTGAAATTGGCAACAGAAGCCTAAATAACAGGCGTGGAGGAGAAGCGTTCATGGTCGTCTGTTGCCCGGAGGGAAACTTCTTTGGGAAGAGGAGCTATAGAGTCTAGTAGGGTGAATCCTAAGAAATGCGACAGGACAGGACAGTCTAGCCGGCTTTAAAAAAAACATGAAGCCTACAGGCCCTTTGCCGGATCAGATTGTTGCCGATGGAAGAATGGAGGGGGGGATGGGGGGTGAGATGGTAGATAAGCATCACTTGGGGTAAGACATTGGAAGAGGAGTAAAAAAATATATATATGGGAGGAGGAAAAAGGTGGGAACAGATACATTTCATGGCCCAGGAATGTCGTTGGTCAAAGTCCATATGTCACATGTTACAAAGTGAAGGGCTAAAATTTTCAAATCGCCGCGTGCTTATTAAGTGTATTGAGTGTCAGGCCAATTAGTTTCGTGTTACAGCCTCATTAGATTAATATGTGATGTGCATTTGATTCGTGCAGATTAAGGTATGTTAGGTGGCAGAGTAGATTCAAATGAGATTTAAATTAGTGTTTGGAATATGAATGGCGGACCTTGAATTTTTTTTATATATATTTCTCGAGGCGATGTGTTTTAGAATCGGGGGAGTCGCTGGTCCCGTCTTGAAATACCAGGAGGGTTTATTATCTTTTTTTACTGGAATTTTTGGATGACTCGAAATTTATTGTTATGTACAACAATGTTATAATTATCTGGACCAGGTCACTTGCGCACTTGAATCCAATATTGTGCGGTATTCCTCAAGTGTCTCTGGTCTCAAGATATCTGATTGGTCTTTAGCCCTCCACCATCACCCCCCCTCTTGTTCCTCTTCACCCCTCCCTTCCCCTTCCCCATCCCCCACCCCTGCCCCTTGCCGGTAAGCAATGGAGGCGGGCAGACCAGACCGGCAGAGTATCACAGAGTAGTGTAGGGTAGAGTGCCAAAGAGGTTGGGGGTGAGCTTCTTCAGTGCCTGGTGTGACTGATTTTTTTCACAAAAAAAAAAATTATATCTGTTTAAATGTACGGAGGTTGACTTCTGAAGCACTTGAGGTTAGGGGTCAGACCCACCAGGTCAGGTGGGCAAGATGAGGCCACCATCGATGCCCTCTCTTTGCTACAGGTTAGTACATATTTTTTGGGGTTGTGAGAATATGATCAGATAATATCAATATTGTCAATATTCCGCCCTTACTATTTATTACGACTTTTGCGACGCCATAAACTTATGATTTATTGTTGTCAGATGCAATTACAATCACGTTTGTGACCCCCGTCGTTTTTACTGCTGGAATTTACACATAAGGTTCGTGAACGCCCATGGATTCAGTTGGCGGGGCAAAAGTGTGCGGTTAATTGACATACCACCACAAAAAATACGACATCGGCAGCCTTAAGACCAATCCAAAGTCACGACCTGAAGACAACCCGCAGAAAAGGAAATCGTCTGATTGAATTAGTAAGTGGGCCATGGGCATGTATGTCGTTCCAAACCCAAATGACTGTCATATGGTTGTTAAAATCAGCAATTACAACCATGCAAATATAGCCAACCAAAAATCATTAGCTTTCCGCACTAAAAGCAAGAAACTGGTTCTCCCATCAGTAGTTTTTTTTGCAGGTCCTTGAGATAGTGACGGAAAAAAAACTTTTAAATGGGAGGCGTAAAACAGCGGGATAACTGTAGAACTTTCATCACGTGTGTGAGCATAGATGCTGCTGAAAGGTTTCCCACGTCTCGGCCCTTTTATTACGACGGAACATTACCACAATATCCGATATTATTGAACTGCCACTCAAAAAACCAGGGGGTGGGTCCATTCCCCTAAAAAAAGTTGTTCAGGAAGACAAGGGCCGGATTTTTTGTTTCAAAAAAAAAAAGTGCGAGCCTGATCAAAGGGTGTGAGCTAATTCCTTGCCAAAACAGTTTTTCAGCTTTTGGCAACGGACAAAAAAACGGATGAAAAAAAACTGTGAAAGGTTCCTCCTTCCTCCATATACAGCATGCGTCCTATCCTTTTTTGGGAACCCTCAATGGTCCATTGTGAGGATACAAAAGTGTGGATTTGGCGGGTTGTCGCCTGGACCATTTCTAAGCAACCATTAACTTTCAGGAGTTCTGGTAGAATTGTCGATAATAATGTTTCAGCCTCCTATGCTCGGGTGGAAAATGGGTCTCAAAAATAGATGATGTGGTGCTAATAGTCTGTCAAAAAGGGGGTTCCCAAGATAAGTGACAGGAACAGTATGGTTCCTTCCTGTACCAGCAATGGTACTGTTATTCGTCCAGAACTGTCCATGACCAGGACCACCATGAAGTGTCCACGGTTGGAACTATATTTATGCCTATTATTTTCATGTTGGACCATATGTGGGGGTTTCTTCAAACGGGAGGATCTGGTTCCAAGCGTGGTTAGGGGAAAAGGGTGGGCCAAGGCCCAATTTGGGTGGTTGAGGGACATGGGGGCAATGCTGCTTTGGGGTGGAGCCGAAGGAACCGCGCCCTGAAGGAAGGTGAGGAAGGAATCCCATGCCCTGCCGGGGGGCTACTCTCAGCCCATGGTGGTTTGGGCCGAATTTGGGGGCCTCCAAGAAGCCGCTGATTTACTGGCCTTGCGCCCTTGCTTCTGGCGTCCTCAACAGTAAAGAACCACTCCCATTACAGTACCTTTTTATCCAATTGCAGTTACCACCTTGTGACACTCCATATTAGGTATGTGCTCGAAGTGTCCACTCAAGTTGAGATTAGAAAAACAGGTGCTCTAAGCTGTCCTCCCGACCCAATTTGCATGGACAAAGTGACTCACAGCCCCGGACCTTTTATGCTAATCGTATTCCAGAGCAATGTAGCCATAAATTGGGTACAGTACACATGCTTCATCCTTGGAGCTGTGATTGATGAGCTAAGACCATGCGCTCTCATATCTTCTTGACAATTGAGTTACGCTGACGTGCGTAGCAACGACAATTGCTGGCGATTACCTTCAGGAGACTTGTTCCGCATACACTTAGCTGATAGTACCATAATTAATTCTCATAAAGTATTTTGGCGTTCTCTTCCGGCTAGAATCGTGAGGAAGCATTCGAGTGCATCGACACGCCTCTTCCGCAATGGCTGTAGGGAAATGAGGTGGAAGCCTGCGAAGTGTTTCGAAAAACTGACAGGCAGTTTCTCTGGTAAAAAGAGTGGGCGCCATAGGCATTTTCAGATGAGATCTTGCACTCGCACGAGTTATGTCTGCCTCCGAGTCTAGGATGACTTGCCCTTGACTTTGGGCCCGGTGTGCCTCATCAGGGAAGGTCAACTCGTGGGTTCTTTGAACGGCGCTAAATCTGACTCGGGGCTTACAAAAGCCACGTGCTGTAAACACACGTGGGATTAGTAATTGGGGAGGTCATACATGTACTGGGATGTAATCATATGGATTTCACGCTGCAGTGAGCACATCCTGATAGGCGTCAAATAGGTGTGAATTATGGGATGCACGACATGCGCATATTTTTATATTTATGGCTGACCTTATCGTGTTTATGTCAACCCCGTTCTTCCCATGCAGTTTTTTGTTCCATACCGGATTTGATATTCACTTCCTCCAGTTCCGTCGCCCAGACTTTAGATAGCCCATAGTTACTCCTAGGGGGGAAAAAATTCGGTAATTTTAGGATGACGTATGTCACGAAAATCGCGAATATGGCCAGGTGAAAGCTTGTTAAGTGCAAACCTGGGTAAGTGGATGATGCGAGTGACCACCAGTGTGTGGTCACCTCACCCTTCCTGTTCAAAGAGCCCCAATTACCAATTAGTTTGAATGGATGAGATGGGCGGCACCTGAAAGGCGACGGAGGAGTGGTCCACCTCTAGTGAAGGTCACTCGGACTTTTCTTAGCTGGTTCCATTGTTATTAGGTCAGCTAAATGCAGCATCGCGTGGACTTTGACGTCGGCGGGAGCAATATTAGAGGACCAGTCGTGTTTCTTGCTGATTACGACCCTGAGGCCATTTCCACGAAGCCAGTTGTTTTTTCTATAGATAATTACCGGAGTATTTGCAGGTGAAGATGTTACGCGCCATTTTGTGTCAGGTAGACTATTGTTTGTCAGTACAGTACAGTAGTGTAAATCATAACTAGAAACTAGGAAAAGTCATTCATACTAGCAATAGAGGTCGGCTGGGCAATGTTATCTGGACGTCTTCCGGACATTCCGATTAGGTTCGTTCATTAAGAACCTTCCCGCTGATAATGTAGACTAATTTCAACTTCCTAAAAGACGAGTAGTATCTCCGTGGAAATGAGTGTATGTCGCACGAAGGTCTTTTTGTGTGTGCCTTGCCCAACCCTGATTGGATGATTTTTGCATGGGAACTAGGCCGCACTAGCCATGATGCTAAAATTTAATATGGAGGAACTTAAATTCTGCTCATTCAGTAGTGCCAATTTAGTCGTGCTGTACTGTACTTTAATACACACAAAAAATCAGGCGGCAAAGGTGCTGAGAGCGTCTAAACCTTGGCACGGAACAATAATCTTCGTTCTTTTGTGTGGCCGGCCACTTGGACGCCTTCGAAAAGATAAAGAAGCACCTGCCCTTCACCTTCGACTTGGCCATTTTTGTTCCTTGAGGGGATGGACAACCCACCGAGACCATTACACCTAACTCCAAGGGTGGTCCAAAATCCTAAAAGACATGCCCCCGGAAAGGAATGTACCACTCGGGTTCACAGCATCATTAACGAACTTGACAATGATATCGGCACCGTTTAGCCGCCACTATTGTGTCTATCGAAGTTTGGCTGACGCCTCGTGCGATGAAAGACACGACACAACAAGTTATTTGGTGTCTGATCTGAAAGAGGAAAGTAATTTGTTGGGTGGTTTTATTTTAACTGGAGGCGACAAGGTTGCTCGAAATAATGAAACAAGGCGGCTCCATTGTTGATGGGGATAACCAGAACTAATCAGATATGACTGATGGATGCCACTGATTTGGAAGCGCAATTTTCATTCAGTGACATCTCCAGCTGCGTGATTCACACAGTTCTTGGAGACAGCGAGGCACTTTTTTTTTGTGAGTACTTCGGGTTAACGACTCCATACAAGGACTTTGGTGTAGACTTTATGGTCAATTGTTTACTTTGTTTTCACATTCGTTTCAAACACTTGCCAGATGAAATTTCATTCATTAGCGCAACTTGTCGAGTTTAAGTGAAACACTACACCTTGCAGGAGACGTAATAGAAGAAGGGACACTACCGTCACGAACTGATTGCACACTAGGCGAATTTTTATGTCATGTCTTATCTCCGGTATTCAAGTTACATGCTCAGATTTCGTTTAACTATTATAGCCAGCAATTCGATGTAACTGGATATCAAGCATGTGTATGAATGAGTGTGCCACCTGCCCACGATTTGTTAAGTCATCCCACTTTTTTCTTCTTCCCAAGATGGTTCGGTATGCAAACATTTTCAGTGTCTCTTGGCTCCACTCGGGGTCGCATTGGCACGTAGGTGGAATGAATGGGATGAAATACCGTCAGGATGAATGGGTGCACGTGTGCCACAGTGTGTGTACGTTCACACACGTTTTTTTTTCAAGAGTGTGCGTCCCACACTTGCCAGACTTTAATTGCTCTAGCCCATGATGTAACATCAACTTCAGTGAGTTTATAGCCGGCAGTTCCGGCTTAACGATACGGTTATAAAAATAACAGCTACATAGTACATGCGAGTTCGAACACCCTGCTTCTGATCAAGTAACTTTCATTGGAACGTTACTTTTTTTTACGTTACCCCGTGATAGGGCTAGAGGCCCATATAGGGGGGTGGAATACCACCATTTCTCCTTCAATTTTCTGTGTTTTCAACGTATTTCAGAACGTTACATTATATTGGAGGCGTTATTTTTGGGAAATAAAAAAAACTAACTAACAAGCTAGTGACATCTCTACCCAATTTCCAATGACTATCATTTCTCTTCATTTATCCTTGTTTGCCGTACCCTTTCCGGTTGAATGATTTTCCACTGTGGAGTTATATTGAAGGGGGGTTCTGTTATCACAGTGGGTAGTCTGACATCCTTCCCATTAAGTTTGAAGGGCGGATTTCTGTCGAGGAGGGAGGTCTTCTTCATCACCTTCTCCGTCATGGAATATCCTGACCTCAGATAGCACGTTTGGAAGCCAATGCGTAGGGGGAAAGGGAAGTAGAAAAAAATATTAAAACAACTTTTACTTGATTAATATGTATTCTATTCAACTTCCCTTAGCCCAATCACGTTACACCCTGCTGTGACACGAAATTTTGGATTCTGGATGGGCGTCGGCTTCATCATTTTTGGGGGTATAATTGATTGAATCTTTTTTAGAAATTCTATGTGGTCTGTTCTCATGACTGGAACATGGCAGTAGCATGGAGCATACCAGTACTAATGTTCCTGTCGAAAGGCAATTAATAATATCACCATGCAAAATGTTATTTTCTTTAACGATAATAGGCAGACATATCTGTTGGATCAGTTAGCTCTAACCGGTTAGTTGGATTTTTTTTACCCCATCCCATCACCTTTCTAGAGGTTAAAGAGCTGTCTGTCACAATGAGCGTTAGATTTGCCCTATTCATTTTTCGAAGTCTCGAAGGACATCAATTTGTCTTTTCACCACACTATCTCCCACCCACATTTTCTGTCCACACCCTTCATCATATCTTCAAAATCTGGACATTTTCACCATACACCCACACAGGCATTATGATTTGAGGCTTAATGCAATTAGGCGACCCCCGCCCTCAATTCAAGCCCGGATTACCACTGGCTATGGTATATGACCACCACCATGGCCAACTCTTGGAGCCAAAATATTAAGCCAAATGCTGAGCAAGAAGGTGGGGACTCTCACGCCACATGAATAAAATAATGATAAAGAGGTGCTAAGACCAACAGGGCGGAAAAAAAAAGGTTTTGTATGGGCCGGACTTTTCTAAAGGGCTAGGAATTAGCCCAAAGGTGGGAAGCGTGCAAGTAATTCTATTCTGGAAGAAACTTGTAGTGTGGACTTCATTGTAAAACCCCGATGGGAAGGCGCTAATTGAGCCTTTCTTATTCGTCGGAAAACTTTATCAATTATACCTTGCTAGAGATGTGTTCCAATTATTACATCGTGGTACCCTGTGTCTTGGGAGTCACGCATCAGTAGGGCATTTCGTGGGCCATTATTGTGTCAGGGGCAATTTATAGTTTTTTGGTGGTATGCTGCCTTTGGGCATATACTTGGTCTGTGGTAAAAAAATATTTTTGGTGTGCGTATAATTTTAATATCTCCATGCAACTTGTTACACACTGGCTTATGTGCGTATGTTGTTTTTACACACATTTCAAGCTGATTTTAATGATAAGTTTTCGTTAGCGGTATCTGAAATATCGGCAAAGAACACGACGTTTACTTACCCAACACGTTTTTATAAAAAAATTCATAAGCAGGAGGCGGCTCGCTTTAAACCTTCAGCATCTGTCAGTCAAAATGTGAACATGCGTAGGCACAGTAATCAACGCCACAGTAAACTCACGCACAATATGTTTGTGCCCAGTTTGTTCTTATATGACTTTCCGGTATGTGAACAACATGCAGTAAATTCTTATAAGCGTTCTAAGTATTTTTTTTATAAACAATATTTTGCTTACTGGTCGTTCCAATGTTGGAGTTTGAAATGTGCAAGTAGCAGCAGTGCGTCACAGATTCAGAGAACAGCACATGCACATTTTGTAAATACCCTGCAGGTACTCACATTTTCTACGAAAGCTATTATCACCACAGTTCGAGGAAACAGATCCTGCCGTTTTCTTAATCAAATTTATACAAAAAAAAGTTAATTTCACGCGTGATAAACAAAACCCTGGCACTGAATAGCCACGGAAGGGACTACTTCACTATACATCCCCCGACATATTTATTTTTTCAGGTTCCTCCCTATATCATTGCGGGAGAAACTCGAGAATATATTACGAAGGGGCCATGTAACAGAAAAGTCCTCCAATATAGACCCCAGATGCGTGTTGCGTGCATGGTTGGAAGCCATGAAAAAAAAAACAATCCGAAACACAAGGCAGCATCCATTTTTCACAAACTTTTGACCTCTATTTCATGGTAGGCATAAACTCTAGCCCGGGTTATGCTCTATACAAGGGGGGTCGCTCCAGGAGCCTTTGTCTTTTAATGCCTTGGTTAACTCCCAACTGACATGAGGAGGAAGAAAAACGGGCGTAAATCCAACTAGTTGCCCATAAGTGTCTAAGCCCATTGCGACTGACAAGATTGGCATGTACTAACAATATATTTTTTTCTCTATAATTGCAGGCCGTACCTGATTCTTGTGATTATACTATTCTACTGCTTCGACTGCTTAGCGACAAAAGAGGTGAGTTGCATTCTGTTGGGTTCCCACGTGTGAAACATCTTATAGAAGTGTCCTCAATCTCCTGTCACGAGGTCTCCAGTTTGAAACCCCCTGAAAATAGAGAGGTGGTCCAATCTTCAGGGGGGTACCACTCCTTGTGCATACTAAACAGGTGTGGCAGCGGGGTGGGAACTCAGGAAGAAAAAGGTTCCGGAGCTAAATCATTCTCTCATTTCATATATGAGTGGTCTCCAAAAGAGGCTCGAGTCTCGCCTTAGGGGTTTGTTAACATGATTACTGCGTAGGAAGTGCGTGTGCCACTCTGAAGGCTGGAACGCACTGCTTGTGAATTATGAAATGTTTGGACTATTAATTTTTACAAAAGGCGGTACAGGAACGTGTGTGAGTGTGTGGACCATAAGACCCAAGTGCGACCGATGCAAAGTGGGTCATGACCATAGGCCATAAAACTCATAACAATCGAATGAGACGGCGAGACAATTCATCATATTTAATTAATATAGCAGACAATTTGTTAGAGGTAATACCTAGCAGTGGGTTGTAATGTGGTCACTAACACACATGAATATGACACAACTTGAAAATAATCGCCCACTCCCAAAAAGCGTCCCACATATGAAACCGGCACATTTTCCATGCATAAGAAAAATGAGATGATCTTGATTGGGATAGATCAGTATGAAGGTTAACGAAGGGAAGGTGAACCTTCTTACTAATATAAAAAAAAGAGTAAGAGAACCATTTGCTTTAGATTATGAGGCCGTTCTGGTCCCTTTATGAGACCCGACCTCCTTCCTCATTATTCCAGCACCATGAAAAGGGACAGTGACTTACGTCATACACGCCTATTGACTTCCAGGACAAACCACTATTTTTTGTTATCAGGAATCTTGCTTGGACTTTAATGGATTCGAAACTGTGGCGACTCTCCACTTTATAGCTGTTTATCTTTTACAACGTTCGCCTTGACTGAGAAGCATATAAATTCAAGTTCAAGTAAGTGAATCCGGAGGTTTTATTAAGTCCCACTGTTATTTATAACAACTCCAAGTTTTTTGTGGACCAGCCCAATTATGAGATGAGTAAATTATAGCTTAGTGTAATAATTGTACGGCTGCATTTATGGCTCTCTGCTTACCTAAATATGCATAACAATAGTAGACCCATATAATACTCGATCAAAAAAAAATCTGGAATTTGGATTCCAGTTCACGTGTTGTACAGTAGCAGTGACACGAGATTAGTGCTGGTAAGGTTATGCATGCCGACAGGGGCTAAAGTTCAGGACATCCCGCCATGTCTAATTATTTTTTTTCTTACCCTGTCACCGCAGATTCCCAAGGTAGATTCCCGCCGTGTTAAAGGTGTGAATGGGCCGCAAAATTTTCATATGAATCGGACAGGAAAGTGTTTGGCTAAGAGGACTGGGGGCACGAACGATATTTCTCTTCCCCTTTTATTGCGTCCCTTTTGAAAGTTTGAAGGCTTCTTCCTTGACAGGCTTCTTGATAGAGTGGAATCCTGCTAAGGTCTCGAATCCTGTTATGATTTTTAACCTGAGACACCCATTCATTGAAGCTTTTTTTATAGGCGTCTTTTCTATATGACCGTTTTTTTATGGACGCTTTACTGGAAGGGTCAAGGTAGTTGAAGAGGATGAGTCAAACACATCAGTCATCACCCTAGCCCATAAGAATTTCTCTGGGACGGCCTTTGCACTTGATGTGCTCAGCATTAGTTTTTTGTTGTACAAAACCTGGAGACAACTTGTGGTGAGAACCAATTTAGCGTCAAGGACTTTTGTAATGTTTGAGCAACACTTAGCCTTCACTCATAATGGTGCTTCGTGTGCGAATAACGAAATTCACGGACAGTAATCATGGAGCATGATTTATTTTGCATCAGCCATGATATAATTTATGTAGGTTAACGTGGAGTACAAAATGCAATTACCACTTGAGCTTTCTGTTGTAAAATGTGGTAATGAATCACGTCCAGTAGTGCGTCTAACATCTCATGTTGATGCCACCGCATGTTTTGCAATTTTCTTGGCCGCGGTATGAAGGAGCAAAGCGCCATTTAGCACTACAATTAGTTCCACTAGTCACCTGGAACACACAAACCCATATAGTCTTTTGTTCATTTGCTATCACTACCCAGCGTAATGACGATATGCTAGAGAATGAATATCTTGGCAGCTGAGATGAGTCCTATTTCTTGTAGGTTCGGCACAAAGTTCGACATCACCATGGAAGACCCAAGAGACAAGAAAGTGATTTGCATCCTCACCACAGCCACGTGGGTGGCTCTTACACCCCAGGAACATATGTGGTCAGTGGCGACACAGAAGAACGAGGACCTTGGGGTCCTTGGTCAGAACCTAGTGACTGCTCCAGGTCGTGTGGCGGTGGCGTCGCTTTTCAAACCAGACAATGCCGAGATCGAAGGTGAGTACACACTGACCTACTGGCTATTTTAGTGTCTAGATATATCTACCTGCTCACGTACAGTGCGTCTCAAGTAAAATCCTGAATGGCCATCGTAGAGAAGCCCCTTTATCTGCTAAATGGCCCGGCTTAGTTGAAGCCACCTGACTCGCATCCATTGTGCACGACCTCCTTTTTTTTCTTCTTCTTTCTAAAGTGTGTTCGACCAGTGCCCTTCTACCACCCTTACTTTTGTCCTCAACCCTGGAATTTAGCAGCCAAGGCCCACCCTAAGCACGTGCAGGAACATTCTTCGTATCTGCAAAGTATGCTAATACTTATGCTATGAGCATACTTTTCATAGACAGAAGCTGGTCACAAAGGCAATGGCGATTACGTAAGGTGGATGAGAAAGTATGTTTTTTATGTAGTTTCCACCTGTTGGATGCAAAGCACGTACATAAGGAGGAAGAGGCGGATGATGGGTCCAGTCGGCTTTTTGGAACCTGACCTCTGACCCTCCGACCCCTACACACACCCACATGGGATGATGGGAAAAAATGGATAGATTGGGGGCCCTGTGGTTTCTCACTTTGGGAAGACCAAGCCGTCCCACTTCATCCCCTGTTCTTAATTAAACAAGCAATTATTAAATCTCGATGACTTCCATACAGGCGCTATTAGCTGGTTACTGGTTGGGTGGTCTCATGTTGTTTACAGGTGAACTATTAATTGGGCTTGCATATGTTATTACCTCACTATCCCAAAAATAGTGCATTAGGCCCCTCTTTTGTCACATATAGCAAGAGGCCAGATGGAGAACATCTTTCTGTGGGGTGTGATCCTTGTCAAGAGCCACCCCTTTTCACTTCTCTCACTGCTGTCTGTCGTAAAAAAAAAAAGGCACCACCAATATAAGGACTTGCTATGGCGGCTTCCGTCACTCTAATTCTACACTGTCACAATATTTTAGACGCAGTCTTCTTTTTAATGTGCTCAAATGGTTCTAAGGAAGGTGGGATGACGAGGGAGGGGGGGAGCATTGAATGAACCAGTTAACTACCCATAAAGACCCTGGAATGTGGAGAGAAAATTTGTCAAGTGTTTTAGGAGCCGCGTGGCTGATTTATGAGCATGGATTAAGAATGGTGGTCAGCAGTCTATTCTTTACCGAAAAAAAATGTCTTTTATTTTTTTGCAGACCTGAAGGTTCCCACTCGTGCACTGGGCCACCCAAGCGCTACTTTTCCTGCAACATTCAGGTGAGTTTTTAAATAATAAAGCATATTTAGGTGTGGCACACTAACCACGTGTGGTTGTATGATTTAGCTGCGGTTAACCAAGACAATGCGGTATATCACAGGAAGAACGAGTATCTCCTTAATACAGCAGGAAACCACAGATGCCCCGGCAGGAAGCACTAATTGCAACTATGTTTCAATCTAAAAAAAAAATTGTTACGTTACATAACCATTTTTAGAGCAGGATACAAGTAACATTCCCATGAACCTGGTTAATTCCAACAAGTCGTGACTAAGGTTTCTGACACAAAAAGTGTGTCGTGAGTAGCTCAATACAAGCCACCGTGCAAAAACTTATATATCTGCAGGCCTTCAAACACGTTCTTTTTTTTTTTTGCAAGATGGTGCTGCGAGACTGCATAGCGCCTTCTATACACCTGTTTCTTGTCTTGGCTTCAACCAGTTTCTCTGGATCAGACCATGCTTTTCATTCAGAGTGACTGGAAAGGATGGCAGGTGACATATGGCCAGATGAATCGGTGTTAATTGCAGGGATGTTTCACGTTACTTTCACATTTCGAGTGTTTTTTTTTTTTGGTAGCTTTTTTTGAAAAATTGAGGTTAAAAATGGAATGTGATCAGTGATTGAGGATTTATTTTCTAGGACGAAAAGGTCTGGGATTAAACAGTCACGCATGCTGGAATAGTTTATTATTCGGTACAAAATTGCTTCTTATGTAAACTGCGGTTTTTTGAAGACGAATGATCGGTGAGTGTTTTATATAAAAAACTGGATGTACAACCTCGGCGTGATTGTGTAATTTGGTGTTTACGGGGAATCTTGTTATTTATGCGACAGATTCATTCTCGATTTTTTGGAATCTTTCAGATTGTCACGTCCTTATAAATTCAGTTAATGTTGGTTCCCTAAACGAGTACACTAAATTCTTTCGTCCTGGTTTGATTTTTTGCCACATTTTTGATCGTCTGCCACATATCACTTTTTATACCATTGTCCCGCATAAAAAAAAAGGATCGGGACAAAAACCTTACTACCGATCCTTGAGTAAAAGAATGGAAAGGGGCGTATAAAAAAATCTTGAATCAGCTTTCCGGGGGCATTAATGGCCTGAGCAAGATGAGAGGGCAGAAGAGGAATAGTAATGAGATATAAGATGGTGGACCACAATCACCGTGATGATGAGCCCATGCCACGTTTCCCCATCGTTTATCATTCGATGTCAGTGCATAAGTCAGCAGTGTTGTTTATGTTTGGGGGCGATTAGATCAAATTCCGCCACGATAGTTTGCGTGCAGGGAGGTATTAACCAAACTATATGGATGGACAAGGTATCTTCTACTAGGAGGTGTCAAGTCCCGTTAAAATTAGTCACGACCAGAGGCCCTACGATCCATCCAATGTTTTGACGGAAGTTTAGTTTCCGGGAGTATAAGCCCTGTTTCATTTACAGGACTGTCCGGAAGGAGCCCAGGATTTTAGGGCAGCACAGTGTACAGAGTTCAACGAACAGGCATTTGAAGGCCGATTTTATGAGTGAGTATGAAACAAAAGGGTATTGATAACACTATTAACGTCTGCTATGTACAGGTGGCTGCCTTACACCAAGGCTCCAAATAAGTGCGAGTTGAACTGCATGCCTAAAGGAGAACGCTTTTATTACCGGCACAAGAAGAAGGTAATTGACGGAACCAGATGCGACGAAGAGAGTCACGACATTTGCGTTGATGGGAAGTGTCTGGTGAGTGACCCTGACCATCCACATGAAAAAGGGACGGAAGAATTTTTCACCTGACTGATAAAACGTTCCTTGACACTTGCAGCCTGTCGGATGTGACATGATCTTGGGGTCGAACACAGAAGAAGACAAATGCAGGGAATGTGGTGGCGACGGATCCAACTGCAACACGGTCCAGGGTTCCCTTGACATCGAGAATCTTCAAGTTGGTGGGTTCGATTCTCTTCTCTTGCTGATGTGGAGTAGTGCTCATGTGAAGGGAGTACTGCTCATGTGAAGGGAGTACTGCTCATGTGAAGGGAGTAGTGCTCATGTGAAGGGGAGTAGTGAGCTATAATTGGTGGGAAAGGAGAGAAGAGCATCGTGATTGGCTGAATGGCTCACAAGATTTCCATGTCTGGAACTAGTTGCATTTGGAGCGATCTGTGTCAGACCCAGTCAAATCCATGAGAACCACCTTGCAGTGAGGTAGATTCGTTACGCAATCCCGTCACGAGTCCACCGGTATCATCAAAGGGACCATTCCCCACCCCTGTGCATTTTTCCTTGCCGCTGCCTCTGGGCACATTTCGGAGGTGATACTTGCTCCTTCCTGACCAGACTTCCAAATGAGGTCCCACTGGATCCACATGCACAAAAAAATTAAACCATCTGACAAATTATTGCTCCAAGTTTTGTTCTGTTGTTAGTTATGTGGCGGGACGAATTCAGAAATGAAGATACTCGTTACCACCGATGAATATTTGATGGTGTGAATACTCTGTCTTTGTTCTTTCTACAGGCAGGTCTATGAATATTTTTGGGAATGAGGCCACTCTTTTATTCATGCTGTTTGTTTACTGCTTCAATCAGCGAAGGGCAAACATGTCCGAGTCACCACACGTACAGGCTAAATTGGTCAATTTATTTTGTATCGCATCATCTCACTTCATTACTAGGGACGTCCAATCTGGTGGTGTAAATTGAGCACAGTTTACCTAAGAATGAAGCTGTCACTTTGTGAGTCATACTTTTTATACAATAATGATGATGATTGTAAAGGGAGGAGGCCAACAAAGGCTATTAGAGGAGGCAGAAATGGCGCCAATGCATATCTGCAAGTCTGCAACCTGCATGGCAAGTGCGGTGTTTGGGCTGCGGATTGCCAGGATATTCTGGCTTTGAGAGTTTGCAAAATATTTGGCGATAAAATGAATGTTGGTGTAGAATACACCATGGTGAAGTAAGGACGAGGCAGAAGGGCATATTTTATTTAATTGTTTTAGTGAATAAATGTCACAAGTGATCCAGGTGTCCTTCAGGTGGACATCATTCTGAAGATAGCTCATGACATTTGATATGTGCAGGTTACAATGATGTTTTGCTGATTCCTGCTGGTGCTACCAACATCCTAGTGAAGGAGAGAACAGCTTCAAATAATTACCTAGGTAATGTCTGTGTGATACCCTGTCATGGTAGTAAAATGAACCAATGATATTATGTTGATCAATAAATGCCGTATTGTTTCTCTTACCCAGCTGTGAGGAACCTGACTGGCTATTACTTTCTCAATGGTAATTGGCGCATTGATTTTCCTCGAGAACTCAAGTTTGCCAACAGCATATTTCATTATGAGAGGAAACCACATGGGTTTTTTGCACCAGAAACCATTCGAGCATTGGGACCAACTAATGAATCAATCTACATTGTGGTATGTAACATAATTATGTCTCTTTTGCATTTTCACTTTCAAGTTTCCTATCAACTAATATTGTGCACATATTTCAGGTATTATTCCAAGAAGCTAGTACAGGAATTGACTATGAGTACAGCCTTCCTAAGGGTGCAGTGCAATCAGAGACTGACAGTTATTCTTGGGTAATGGGAGCATACGGTGAATGCAATGCACCTTGCGGAGGAGGTAATTTTAATTTGTGCATAATTAAATTTTTCGAGTTAACTTATAAATAATTTTATTTGTTTGCCTTGATAGGTTCCCGGTACAGAGATGTGCGGTGTATGAAAGCTAGTACATTTCAAGAGGCAAGTGAAGATTTGTGTGACCCATACCAACGTCCACCAAGTGAAGAGTCATGCAATACTGACCCCTGCCAACCACGGTAAATGTCATTTCACATCATTGTGGAAATCACAAGATTGTACCTAATGTGTGCGATTTCTTTCCTTCAGATGGTTTATTGGAGACTGGAATGCATGCAGCGCAACGTGTGGTGAAGGAACACAGTTCCGATATGTGTACTGTGAGCAAGTTATATCTGGAGCTCATCCATCAGTCGTTCAAGATGAAAAGTGCCTTGAAACAGTAGGACCAAAGCCTGAAGCTGTCCAGAAGTGCGGCGAAGAACAAATATGCCCCTCCTGGTTCGTGGGCCATTGGTCCCCTGTATGTTGACGGTGATAATGAGCTCACAAAGGTCAATAATCTTAACAGGAAATTGAATCAGACTTAAAAGCGACACACTGCATTTAACATGTGCTCTGACCCAATTTCATACCATGCAGCCGAGCATCTTCTAGGACAACTTGAACAAATATAGAATTTTATAATTTTTAAAGTGTAGCTTTGATCAGGGAGTTGAAAGTAGCATTATATTTGGATATCAATTTACTATGGAAATTATTAATCCACTTCACATAGCCAGATGTGGATGTCTCTTGATCTGTGCATGTAATTTTCAGTGTGATCACCTCTGCGGAGATGGAGTCCAAAGGAGAAGAGTTGTGTGCCACATGAAGATTGAGAACCGAGTTGAGATACTGCATGATGGTTCATGCCCTAGTCCAAAGCCAGAAAATTCAAAACCATGCTTTGTCCAGCCTTGTGAAGGAGTAGATTGGGTCACTACTGCATGGACTGGGGTAAGTTAAGACCTATTATTTGGATTGATAATGTCACACAGTGAAACCTACTTGTATAGTTGACCTAAATATAGCAGGAACTTGTATGTTACAAAAAAGTTCTACATGTAATGGAATGGAAATTCATACAGAATTTGAGAAGTACGTATACTGACTTTGGGCAGTAGTTTGAAGATATTATTAATACAGTGAGTACTATTCTTTTCCTACTTTAGTGTTGTCAGATAATAACACTGTTCAGGAAAATGTTCGTGAATCAGAAGGATTCTGCTATGTGCAGGTTTCACTGCAGTACATAAGTACGTTTGAATCACTTTTATTATGGTTAATACATTAAATTTAGTGTGACAAGTGTGGCCAGACAAATGAGAGTCGACAGGTATTGTGCTCGACCCAAAAAGGGGAAATTTATCCAGATGAAAGTTGTCATGAGTACAGACGCCCTCCAGCAGTTCAAGACTGCAAAGACTTTCAACCATGCCAGTATGCATGGTACGCAACACAGTGGAGTGAGGTAATTACTTTTTGCTTATCACTACTGAATTATTTAGTCTACTGCTTTCTTCACACGCCTCTCGCATGCCCTTTTCCAGTGCTCCTCGAGATGTGGTGCTGGTGTTAAGAGCAGATTAGTGTTTTGTGGTGAGTCAAGTGGAGGAAGTATCAAGACAGTGGATGATGATAAGTGTGATGCAGAGAAGAAATATGAGTCTGAGGAGGAATGCGTGGGGACTGAAGAGTGTGGAGGAGAATGGTATGCTGGGCCTTGGAGTAAGGTAGGACAGATTTGTGAATTGTGCACATATGTTAATGTGTATAGGACGTGCAATTATGCTCTTTTTTGTGTTATTGACCAGTGCTCCAAAAACTGTGGAGGAGGCATCATGACACGAAAAATCTTGTGCTTTGTGGAGGATAAAGTTGTTGACGTGAAGAATTGCATGGCAGATTCTATTCCATTCTCTCAAGAAAGTTGTAATGGACATCCATGTGGTCCAGGTAAACTGTTCCTGTACAATAATCAAAAGAAATGTCTCTCTTGCACAAGTTTACAATGGTTGAGTTACATTTGCAGATGAAATAATGCCAATGGAGCCAGAAGAAGTTGTGGATGAAGAGGAGGAATGTATTGATGAAGAAGAGTACATATCTACAACTGACTCCATTTTGGGCTCAGGGGTTGGTTGCACTTTTATTTGTCTGTTGTGTTAACTAAAAAACAGTAACTTATACTGGTTCTTGTGTATGCCCACAGGATGGCCTCAATGCAACTGACTTCACTGAATTTGGTTCAGGAGATACCGAACCAACAGAGGGTACTGAGAATGTAACTGTACTGACCAGTACAGAGTTTGATACTAACATGACAGAACTCACCACTTCTTCCTTAGACCTTAACGTGACTGAATTGAGTAGTCTTTCTACTATTGAATCAAACTTTACTAGCATGACTGCCAATGTGTCTGAACTTAGCACCACTAACTTCACTGAGTTGACAGCCAATGTGAGCGACATCTTCTCAACAGAGGAAGGAAACTTGACAACAGAATCAACTGCTGATCTGAACATGACAACAATTGAACTTAACATTACTGAAATCAGTACTGTGGAATCTAATGAAACAGATATTAGCAGCACTGAGTTTACTACACTGGATTTGAATGTTACAACTGAAGAATCTAATGAAACAGAGATTAGCAGCACAGAGTTTACTACACTGGATTTGAATGTTACAACTGAAGAATCTAATGAAACAGAGATTAGCAGCACTGAGTTTACTACACTGGATTTGAATGTTACCACTGAAGAATCAAATGCGACAGATCTGAGTTCGGATACATCCATCACAGTGGATGCAAATGCAACAACTGAGGAGTTGAATGCCACTACATGGGAATCAACCACAGAAGATCTTAATGTTACAACTGATGGGCTAAATGTGACAGATTTGAGTACACTGGGTTTGAATGTGACTGTTGCTGATTTTAATATGACAAGTGAGGATCTAAACATTACAACTGATGATTTTAATATGACGGAGCCAACCACATTGGACATGAACATTACTACTGAGGATTTCAATATGACTGAATTAACCACACTTGACTTAAATGCTACCAGTGAAGATCTGAATATGACCGAAAGCACCACAGTTGATTTGAATATGACTGAAAGCACCCCAGTTGATTTGAATATGACTGAAAGCACCACAGTTGATTTGAATATGACTGAAAGCACTACAGTTGATTTGAATATGACTGAGCTCACCTCGATAGATCTGAATGTGACAACAGATCAGATGAATGCCACTGAACTCAGTACAGCTGAGACGAGCAGTGTGGATGCCAATGCAACCACAGAAGAACTGAATGCCACGGAATTGAGTAGCATTGCAGATTTAAATGCAACTTCTGTGGAATATACAACTTTGGGTTCCAATGTGACTGAGGAGGAATCAAATGCTACAGACCTTTCCACACATGAGGTTACTTTGGATTCGAACATGACAACTTCGGAATTGAATGCCACTGAGGTGAGCATGACTGAAACTGATCTGAATGCAACTGAACTCAGCACCTTGGAGGCAAATGCCACTGAATTGACTGCCAACGTAACTGAACTCACGTCAGAAGGACTCAACGTGACTGAACTCACCTCTGAAAGTCTGAACATCACAGAGTTGACCTCAGAAATGTTGAATATTACAGAGCTGAATGTCACTGATGTGACTACCGAGGGACTTAACATGACAGAGCTGACCACACTAGAATTCAACATGACTACGCTTGATCTTAATGTGACAGAGCTGGACTCTAATGCCACAGAATATTCAGGTATGTCTTTCGATAACATTTGTACAGAAGTCAATCATCAAGATTCACCAAGACACCAGGTTTGAAATTCCTAACCTGTAGTGCCTGTAGTTAATTGGAATGTACAGTAGAATAGGTAATTTGTAGCATGGTGGTAGTGCTCATAACTAAACCACTGACTTAACAACCTGAAGTACTTGCCAGACTGATGATACAAATTAATCCTGCATTTTGAATGCAGCGAGGACACCCTTTGAGATGGCTGTCACTCAGGAGCAGAGGGTACACACATGCAAGCCCCGTAAAAAGAAGGAACCATCACTTCATTGCGAGGAGACCCAGTTTGGCTGCTGTCCAGATGGCGTTACTGAAGTTAAAGGACCTTTCCTGCAAGGCAAGTGTTTTTATGATACTGCAAATACCAGTGTTACAGTTGTGCATATGAACAGGCTGCCCGCAACCCAAGACCTGCAATGATACCGAGTTTGGATGCTGCCCCGACATGGTGTCCGTTGCAGAGGGAACTAATGAGGAGGGCTGTCCTGTATATCCATGCGAAGAAACTCTATTTGGGTGCTGCCCAGATGGAATATATGCATCACAGGGCAATGAATTTGAGGGCTGTAAACTTCCTTGCAACATGACTGAGTAAGTAAAGTTAAAAAGATGGGTTGTTAATTGAAACAATTTTTGAAACATTTTAAAGTTTCTCATGTCTTCTACCTTGATCAGTATATTTTCGTATGCCTTATATTCTATGATCCCTGTCATTGTTCAGAAACTTTGCAGATATTTAGTATATGTAGCCATTACAATCTCTGGATTTAGTGAATTATTGTCAAGCAAGATTGAATGTATATTAAAGCAATTCGTCCATTGCTTTACAGTTTTGGTTGTTGTCCTGACAATGTCACTGAAGCTCAAGGCCCTAATGAGGAAGGTTGCGAACCAGAAGGTACTACTACTCTGAGTCCAAGTGAAGAGTGTCAGATGTCTTCTTACGGTTGCTGCCCAGTGGGAGATAAGCCAGCAGAGGGACCCAACTATCAAGGATGTCCAGAGATTATGCCTGACAACTGCACTGCTTCTTACTTTGGATGCTGCCCAGATGGTTTCACTGCAGGTGCGATTGAATATTGTTTATTTATGACATTATGTAGGCCTACAGTACTGTACCTTTATGAGATTGAGGGAATTTATGTAGAGTCAATGAACTACATTAGGGATATAATCATTTTTAACAGCTGATTTTTTACTGTGTATTTTAGTGATTTTAAACATATTGAGTGGTTGTTCAACTACACATTAATCATGCAAAAATAGCTTTGGGCATTCGCAACGAGGGCTGTGCCAAGCCATGTGGTGAGACTGCCCATGGCTGCTGTGAAGATGGCTTGACCCCTGCCCATGGTCCAAACCGAGAGGGCTGCTGCCTCAATACTGAGTTTGGATGCTGCCCGGACAACACTGTTCCAGCCCAGGGCACCCATTTGGAAGGGTGTGGCTGCCAGTACTCACCACATGGATGTTGCCCTGATAACCAGACTGCTGCAAGAGGACCATCCAATGAAGGTTGTGGATGCAGGTATGTAACACATTCTAAATTAATTACTAGTAATGGAAGTGTGTTAACCAATGAAATCCTTTAGATTTACCACCCATGGGTGCTGCCAGGATGACTACACTCCAGCAGGAGGCCCAGACTTTTCTGGGTGTGCATGCCACACCTTCAGATTTGGATGCTGTCCTGATGGGTTCTCCGTGGCTAGGGGTCCCTACCAGGAAGGATGTGGATGTGAATATTCTGAACATGGGTGCTGTCCTGATCGACGCACCCCAGCTCAGGGCCCTGGGGGACAAGGATGTGGATGTGAATCATCAAGATTTGGATGCTGTCCAGATGGGGTGTTTGAAGCCCAAGGGGATGATTTTGAAGGATGTACTGACTCACCTAAGGAAGCTGGCAGTAAGTCATGTCTGCTCACATTATCTTGTAGATTAACCATTAGGGTGCCATATAATATACGTTGGGGGAAAAACTCATCTTGTATTAAAGGCACCAAAAAAAATTGGGTGCAAATTCTGGCTCAAAAAATCTTCCTATCCATAAGGTTACATACATGATTATCCTCTACTTTCATTCAAGTGCACAATAATAACCTTGGGTAAATGAAATTTTAACAACAGGAATGTGCAGTTTGGACCGAGATCGAGGTTCATGCCGCAATTTCTCAGTCAAGTGGTTTTTTGACATGGAATATGGTGGGTGCTCACGCTTTTGGTATGGAGGATGTGAAGGAAATGACAATCGCTTTGGGTCACAAGAGGAGTGCAAGGCTGTATGTGTGGAGCCACCTGGACGAGGTATGCAGCTTGAATCCAATACATACTGTGTATTCAATACTCTTTGCTTTTTCCAATGGCCTTCTTATTCAGGAGATAGGTGAGATTTTCTGATGTTTTGCACATACAATTAACTCACATTCACTTTTTCACATTTAGAGGCGTGCTACTTACCAAAGGTCGCTGGTCCATGTGAGGGCTATTATCCCAGCTGGTATTATGACACTGAGCGAAAATCATGCAATCAGTTTATATATGGTGGATGCCTTGGGAATAGCAATCGATTTACTACGAGAGAAGACTGTGAAACCAGATGTACTGAGAAGAGTACTGTAGGTGAGTGCATGTGTAGTGTATGCTCGTGATGAGTAGAATGCATCAGAACATGCTGACTAGTTGTGAATTACATAATAATTTTTTAAAGATGTTTGTGAGCAGCCTAAGACTGAGGGTCCTTGTCATGGCAACTTCACTCGCTGGTACTATGACAGTGAAGAGGACTGGTGCAAGGAGTTTACTTATGGTGGATGTAAGGGGAACAGGAATAACTTCCTTGCTGAGCGAGAGTGCCACCAACGATGCCGCCACCAAGGGCGAGCCAAAGGTAATGGGAATGAATGGTGTGATTGCTTCAAAAACTTTTTTTCCAGGAAATCAATGCAAATCAGGGTCATCTGACAGTGAGATCATTTGAGCCATTGAAAGATGCAAGTGAATAAGATTTAAAATTCTAAGACATTTCCGTGATATACGATTTTGAACAATAATAAAGGTCATTAAATCACTGCTGGGTTTAGAGGGTGTTCATTATTAGCCTGTTGATTAGATGAATTTTTAAAGACTGATGTACTTAGCAGGATAAAGGAATGTCAGACATCAGCACTTTTATAGGAATAATATAATGCTAGCGACATTTGAAAATGAGCCTGGCAGTTGGCAAAGTTTGCGAAAAGATCATGAAAGGTAATGCAACAATTCTTGGTGTCCAGTGATGCCTTCTACAATTTCCACATTTCTAGATATTGATCACCTTTCATTGGCAAAATTATAGCTCAAGGGAAAGAAATGCTAGATACATACAATACTGTGT
>JYFJ02005213.1:0-26403 GCA_000934665.2 Catajapyx aquilonaris
TACATTTTTTTCTTGTGAGGGATTATGTAGCAAGGGGGTGGGGGGGCCCAGTGCCCTGCTTTGCCCGGGAGCCTGTCGTGCAGTTAAGACGGCTCTGGTTACGCCCAAGTTACGCCGTTACGGTACTCCAAGAAATTATTCATTCCTCAGGTTGTCTAACTCAATGGGACAGCTTCATCTTTTTGTTGCTATAGAAGCTTTTTGATTTTTTCAATACCACCCTAAACATCTATAATATTAAAATCATAGTGGCCATGTTTGGCCGAGCCTTTTGATTCGTCCGCCGCATATTGTTACCGCCCCCTCCCCATTGGCCAGCATTCTAATCATGCGCAATGGGGTGTAAACAACTGCTCTGTTGAGTTGCCGGGGAAACTGTCCATTCGTTCTCTGACGGCCAAAGGGGTCACATCGCCCTCTCCCCTGCCACCTCCGGCACCTCAATTCCACTCCCACCAGAAAAGCCCGCTTCAAAGGCCCGCTTCCTCACCTGCCCATCCTTATTGTATTGTTGGGCGGTTGGCACCACTGGCATTCTATAAACATAGGTCATTCTTCTTGGAACGTCATGTCGGAGGACATGTTCTGATAGCCGGGCTGTTCCAAGGCCAAAGGTTGGCAAATGCGTACTTCCCAGCCAATGCAAAGGTGGGATTCCAGATGATTCGCAGGGTAGTTATTCAGAATCACGTATATCACTACGACGGAGGCATGCGTGGTGGGGGTGGGGAGTACAGTACGCATATGATTGGGAGATGGCCATTATCACTGGCTGTAAGTCAGAAGCGATTGAAAATGCGGTGTGCACTGCAGGCTTAGAAAAACGTGAGGGAAGCAAGCGGTTTTCCACGCCTGCGCCGTAGAAAAATTCGAGCGTACCACGGGTTTTTCTAGTATAAACTCTAAAATCCTGTCACACACTCAATAAAATAACTATATGTCATGTACTGCATCCTCCTCAGTCCTCACAATGAAACCATTTATATATTGCCCCATAGGGTTTTGCAGTGACTGTTTCTACTAATTTATGTAAGCTACTAAGGTTCAATATTCACTATTTTGCTACTTATGATTGACAAATTGGTGGGCTCAGAAATGCCAACTTGATGCAGACGCTTCTGTGACATTTTCGCCAATAAAACTGTCATCTTAATAATAAGACACACACTTTTTGATCCGTTTCCGGTGCCCATCTAGGGCCCCATGCCATTGACTCAGGCATAATTGTCTCACCCTCTCTGCTACTTCTCAGCCGCACGCAGTCCAGGGTGAATCGCATTGCTCCATGCCGAGGACCCTTCACACCAACGCGTTCCAAGCACCATCCAGATGACCGATGCATGTCCCTCCAGACACGCCAGACCACAGAGTATATAACATCCTTTTCCCGCCTCAGTCGCAACACTAGCGCCGCGTCCACTATGCGGTCGGGAGGCGAACCAATCCAGAGTGGGCGGTACCATCGGAAGATGCACATACTGGAAACATTTAATTATCAATAAACAATTTACACTTGATGCGATCGTTCCTTAATTAACGAGCAGTTCCCACCTGATTAGTGGGGATTGGAAGGCGTGGGTGTGGGGCGAGCGTCGACCACGCCGTTGTTGGCACCCCTGCCCCCCCATTCATTGTTGTTGGGGGGTCACGCCGTCGCCGGTCGGAATTTCCCTCCACTTGTGTCGCCGCCTATTGGGATCGTCGCTTTTGTGCGGGCGATAGGTATCGTTTGCCTCCAAAACATTGTTGCAGTTGGGTCAGTTGTTTGTTGGGGGTTCGGGGTCGAAAGGGGGTCCGAGGGACACCCGTTCCGAGGGCTTGGGCACGCTTGGCGTCCACCCGCACACCCGGGCGGGCTTGGTCTGCATGGACATACTCTAACTTTGCGTTGCAGGCATCACTTTGGGACAGTCCGTGGACTCTGGTTGTTGCATGAAGTAACATTAGAGTGGCAGGGTGTTTTAGCATGCCGGAACTATCCTTAAGTATTTTAGATGCCAACCGCACATGCCAAAGGAATGTCTGGGACCGCATGTGTGGTTACGAAGGGTAACGCTTGATGCGGATGGGGGGAGACATGCTAGGCCTTTAAATTGGCTGAATATTTGATATTAAATACATTCTATGATTAAAATAGAATCCGGGGAAGCATACTGCTGTTATTTATATGAGTTATTAGCTGACATTTAGTTTTATGACTGAAAATAGTACTGTCGTATGGCACGGACACCATTATTAACCAGTAAACAAACTCTGTCAGACCATTAAACTTGTCTGAAGGTATGGAATCATAGTTAATACATAAGCATGTGAGATATTTCAACTTGCATTAATTGCAGCAAAAATTAGTGTGATATAGATATAATTATAGCCGATTAATCCCATTAATGAACACGTTGGCACAAATGTGGATTGAAATGTATAATTCTGTTTGCAGCATGTAGTCTAAGAGTTTTTCTCACCCACACAGGAAGGATTCTGCAGCTATGGAAGACAACGACCACTTAGATCCATTCAGCGACTCAGTGGTAACGTTGCACATTTCAAGCGAATATTGACTGGTTTAATTGACACGTACTTATTTCCAGCTGGCTGTGACAGAAGGCTGCCGCCTCCCAGTGAGAATGAAACAGAACAATGAGTGGCGTGAGTATCGCATATCAGGCGATGATTCACCAACAAACTGCAGTTACGATTGTGAATAAACATTTTACTACATCCATATCAATTTTTTAAGATATTCTTAGTTAATGCGAGCAAAATTTTACCATAGCAGCCTTAGTGAATATGTTGAAAATACCTGTCTGCAGTTTTCCTTGCATAATGTGGTGCATAATCTCATTGCACCCTGCTTGGTTCTTGATTGATACTTGGAGATGGGAGTTAATTGTAAGCTAGCAACTTCGTGGCTATGATATTAGTTCAGTGCGTAATAGTGAAACTTTGCTCCTACACTTGCATGGTAGTGAAATGAAAAATCGATGTTGGAGTCGCCTGTGAATGTGATGATTGTTTAAGGAGAAATGCAGCCAGATGAAGTTGAAAATTTGTATTCATCCTACATATGTGGTTTTTCTGAAGTAAAATAGTTTGGCACAAATTCTAATCCAATTTTAAATGTTCAATGTTGAGAGTCTAACAATAACTGAGCTGAGGCTGGAAGCCAGGATGGTCCCATGTTGTACCTACAGGTGGAAAATACTGTATGTGGAATTTCATTGGCAACTTTGAGTGTAAAGAATATTTGAATAAACCTTTAATGCTTTATAAGCCTGTACAGATTCAAAACATCATGTCATGTATGTATTCTGGAAGTATGCTGTAATTCCCCTTAATAATGTTGTAGAAGATCCTATTGTTGAAGAAAAAAAATTACATTATGGCTTTAATGTGACATTTCATGTAGTCACAAGTCAATTGGCATGTTTGTAAACTGTAAAGTACAGTAATAGGGTACAATATTTGTAATGATTTTTCCCTTTCACCCAGGTAGTTGATGTACTTCAGTTAGATCAAAGTTTCACTAACATAACTAGTCCGTACTTTTTTATTAGCATGATTAAATAACACTAACACACTCTTGATAAAAATCAATGTTGTTGCAGCATTAGCGGAGGTGATCAGTGTGAAGGATGTGAAAGGCGAGCGACTCTTCTACGTTCACTATATCGATTGTGAGTAATGCAGTTCCTATCTGGTAATGTTGCATTTAATCACACCACTACTTTTCTTGTTGACAGTTAATAAGCGATTGGATGAATGGGTGAAGGAGGACCGTCTTGACACCCGGAAGATCCAGTTCCCAAAAAAAGATGGTTGCAGCACTGGCATGAACACTCCCAAAAAGACAATTCCTCCAGCCAGCATTAGCAGTAGTGCCAGTGTGGCTAGTGGCGGGGGGATGTCGCCCCGTCCACCATCACCGACGCCATCCCCATCATCATCATCATCGTCCTCAACAACATCCCACTCTTCTGGTGAGGCAGTGCTGGCCGCTGCCCTCCAAAAGAAAATGTCCCGGAAGCGCAAGGCTGGTTCTATTGACTCGGAATCTGACTCGGAGCCAAAGCAAGCGTCACCTCCCCGGGAGACAAATCACCAAGTAGTGAAAGAGTGGGCACCATTGCCAGTAGTGTCAAATACGAATAGTGTTCCCCCAACTCCCCCGGAGCCCCCCAAGGTGGAATACCCCCCTCCCACACCCACCACCCCAGGCCTGCCTCCAAGCCAAAACGCAGCAAGCATATCCCCACGGCCAACAGGCAGCCTGGTCGCGCACCACGACGAGAACGTGGTGACGCGCATGAAGAACATTGAGACAATCCAGCTTGGGAGGCATCGCATGAGGCCGTGGTATTTCTCTCCTTACCCACAGGAGCTGGTCGGACTCAGCTGCATCTACATATGCGAGTTCTGTTTGAAGTACAGAAAGTCCAAAAAATGCCTTGAAAGGCACCTGGTGAGTAGGAGTCAGGCGTGTCACAGCCAGTCAAAGAAATGGCACTTGCAACAATTACAAGTCCGTGATAAGAAGTTGAGCTTGTGGTAGTTTACTGCCCATCAGCAGTGAATCTTCTCTCATCCCAAGGCCAGAGTCTACCATTTTCCTAAAATAGTTTTGACAGATTGTATTTCATTGTTGCTGGTTATTTACTGAATAATTATTATAATCAAATGTGCGCTGTCGAAACTTGACTGACCTTGATACAATCCGGCCTAAGAAATTAAGGGAGAAGTATCGCATGACTGTTAAATGCCCGTCTTTTTTAGTTTCAAAGTGTATTAACCAACAATTATTCTGACAGGCCAAATGTACTCTGAAGCACCCTCCAGGAAACGAGATATACCGCAAGGGTACTATCTCCTTCTTTGAGATCGATGGAAGGAAGAATAAGTGTTATGCGCAGAATCTGTGCCTCCTGGCCAAGCTTTTTTTGGATCACAAGACTCTGTACTATGACACAGATCCATTCCTGTTCTACACCATGACAGAAGTGGATTCAAGAGGGTACCACATAGTAGGTTATTTCTCCAAGGAGAAGGAGTCGTCGGAAGATTACAACGTGGCTTGCATATTGACGCTACCTCCTTATCAGCGGAAGGGATACGGGAAGCTCCTAATTGACTTCAGTCAGTTTCACAACTGTGATGTCAGCAGCAACTAGAGTAGTGTAATGCCACAACTTTGCTTTCAGGTTACGAGCTGTCCAAATTTGAAGGGAAGACAGGATCTCCTGAGAAGCCCTTGTCAGATTTGGGACTCTTGTCCTACCGCAGTTACTGGTCGCACACGATATTAGAGATCCTTTTGGAGGTGAAGCCTACTACAGATGCTGAAAAGCCACAGATTACAATCAAGTGAGTGTCATCCCTGTTGTGATGGTGTTCATTCAGGGATGCCCCACATTCTCAGGAAGGGGCAGTGAAATCTCAGATCCAATGAACACAGTGAGGGATTATTCTCCTGATGTACTCGTTTTCTTTCAGCGAAATATGTGAACTGACCAGTATTAAGAAGGAGGACGTGATCTCCACCCTCCAAAACCTGGGTCTCATCAATTACTACAAAGGCCAATATGTGATCACCCTCACTGAGGAAATCATTCAAATCCATAAAAAGGCCATGGAGAAGAGGTACATACGCATCGACTCCAAATGCCTGCACTGGACGCCAAAGGACTGGGCCAAGCGGGCAAAGTGGTGAGGCAAATGACCAAAAAAAAAATCAGGAAAAGAAATTGACACTGAACTAATTTATAGAGGATCTTTTCCTCCCCCAAATCAACCACCAACAAAAAAGAAAGAGAACAGTACAAAGATTGCTCTTCCCCAATTTTTTTTCAATGCTTTTATTTTCTTGTCTGATTCCGTTTCCTTTTTTAGACCCCCCCACCCCCAAGACTGTAACCTGTCCTCGCTGGCAATAAAGGCTGATTTGCATCAAACAGCCACGACTTAATTATTGCTCATTTGAAAGCACTTGTTAAATAGGAAGGGGCTGCTCTTATTTTATTATAGGCAATAATTCTGACATAGGATTGTTACACTATTCTACACTGGCATTTTATTTTCACTTATATTTTTTAAATCCCCCAAAACAAACATCACCCTTTTTTTTTAAAAGGCTAATTCACTACGTCAGAAAATAATAATTAAAAAACCCTCTGAAGTCTGTGCTCCAGTCAATAAAACTATGTACAGTCGACTTTTCTGCCCTTTACAAGAAAACAGTCTTGACTTCCATTATACAAAATAACCCCGAGGTTTTAATCAATTTCTCCCTGCGCACTTTTGGTTTAAAAAAAATTGACAACTTTCAGAGGGTTTGTGTGCCATTTCCTGATTCATGGAAGCAAGAGACGTGTCTTTCACTTGGTTTATTATTTTTTTTTGCATACATACTTTTCTTTTTTTTAAATAATGGAAATGGCTCTGAATACCAGAGCCGTTTTCCTGTGTATTAGCACCAAGACACGTCTCTTACTTATGGAAATAATGCAATGAGTCAAGAAAACAACAAAAACAAAGATAATTGCTCAAAGTAGTTATGCAGTTTCTGCACCAGTGTCCTGTGCATAAGTATTCTTATAAATTATTCTTTGCGCTTATGAACTTGCAATAATTTGCATAACAGTAGAGACAAGAAACAGTAGGCATGGGGTTCACTATGAATTCAACAGTCGACTTGCTTGCAGCATAAACAAAAAGGAACTTCACCACATGGAAATGTCTGCAGAAAGTCACGTTTTGCATTGGTTTTTCTTTACAAAATAGAAAGGAACTTAAAAAGAGCTGCCCTTAAAAAACACGGGCGTGACAAATAACTCCACAAAATGTGTGAACTGACTTTTCACAACAGCCTATTATTGGAAGAGAATCAACATTACTCACAGACATGGGGACAAAAAAAAAATCAATCATAATTTGAAAAGAAAAACCTAACAGGGCACTTTCGTAGGTTTCCAAAATTCCTGTGTCCATGCAATGTTGGTTATCAAACACGTGAAATTACATATTTTAGTGCATCAACAAACTTTATTTGTTCATATATGCCGAAACGGGACTTCAATATCGCTCACGTGATCACCTCACCCCCCCCCCCCCTCCCAACCTTCGAATTTNCTCCCTCACCTCAAGAAAATGTGCTTTGTCACTTTTTACGTCGCAACCATTCGGAATTTATGAATAAATAGCTTGGCTTTTTTGTTTTATTTACACTTATTGCAACAATGTAATCAGGTGACTGATATTTTTTACCTTTTTTGCTCCAGAAGATAGTAAGAGTTTTTTTTTTTTAAATCAGGGGTTAGGATTTTGGGAAAAAAGCAGAATCAAAATAATATGATTAGAATGACAGTGACGAGTGATGCACACCAAAATATTTTAAAAAATAGTAGATTCCCAGCTGCAAACATCCCACAAAAAAATTCTGCAAAAACAAGACAGTGGAAGGCTGCAGACATAAAAACTACACTAGCCTTTTCCCTAATTCTTGCAAAATTTTTCTGGTGGGGTAAAGGGAAGATAGCGTGTCACATGTCACATTGAGCATGCAGGACTAGAATTTTTTCTTCTTCTTCATTAAGACATTTCTCTTGCAAAAATGGTTTGTACACAACTTAAATGCACCACAAAAACAAAAAATGGTAGTTTCCTGCATGCTAAAGTCGTCATTAGCAAATTAATGAAAGCTAACCTTGATAGAAAGCAATGGGATGAGGGAAAATATTGATCATAACAGAGGTCAAGACTTATTCCTAATGGTTCGTGTTTCCCCCCATTAAAAAGAAAAGAAAAAAGAAACATCGCCAGCATTAATCCAATATATCCGTCATGAAGCAGATAATTCTGTGCACTATTTTCCTTCCCCCCTCCTGCCTTGCTCACACTTTTCAAAGTCATCACAGCACACAAGTTGGAAGGGGGGAAAAAACTGCCAATCATGTTTGCCAGTCCGCTAAATAACGGCTCTTGTTGGTTTCTCTTCTAAATTGCAATTCTTTCTAAAAAAAACAAACAAATAGGACAACCCATGCCATTCCCTCCCTCCCCACCCTCCCCCCAACTACCCCACCAATTCAGGCCAGCAAGTCTTGCAATAGTCTCTGGCCTACTCCTCCCACTCCACTGGTCATCTTGTGTTCTGCAACCAATCGAGCAGTCGCAATCCTTCCTCGGTGACACACGTGCGACAATTCCTTCCAGACTGATCAGAACTTGAAGCCTTCGCTGGGTATACTGGTATTGGGGTCGAACTGAAAACCAGACTCTGTTGCCTGTGGAACTGCACTCAGGTCTTCTTCCACCTACGCGAAAGAAATGGCTTGATTAAATTTCACATTCCACAACTAAGAAATTCGTAGATACAAAAGGGATACTTGCATCTTCCGAGAAGTACTGTTCTATGATTTCGTAGGCTAGTTTGTATATGTCAACATTTTCGTGATTTTGAAGTGCCTCGATCTTATCCAGCCCTGCCAACACAAAATCCAAAGATTATTCCAAATTCCAACACACCAAAGCCCTCCCACCACTGGCTCACCTCCACACTCCTCAATAAGGTTTGCCACTGCCTCAACTTCACTGCCTGCCATCTTGAGTATGTTGGAGATGCCATCAAGCACCACCTGTATGACCTGCGTGTCCTTACAGTTGAGCAGCCCACAGAAGGGTGGAATTACACCCTGCTGGACTAAGTAGGCCACTTGCTGCTTGTTTCCACTAATGGTTAGGTTACTAATGGCCCACGCAGCCTCCTTCTGTGTCTGGAACTCTCCCTGAAAAGTATTACAAGCGCTGGGTTTACTAACAAGCGTACAGGTTACGCATGGCGTCACAATGCATTAATCAGTGTGATGCTGCATCTGTGACTTCCACGTGAAAGGGACTCACTCACCCTGCCCAGGTGGTGGATGATCATGGGTACCAGTCCATTGTCAATCACTGCCTGGACCTGCTCCTGGTTGCCTGCAGTTATGTTGGACAGGAACCAAACAGCCTCCTGGAAGAGGGAAGAAATTATTAGAATGCATCCTGACATTACCAAAGAGAGGTAACTCACTTTGCATATTTTGTCCTTCTGGTGGGAGAGAAGGGCGGGAAAGTGTGAAAGCGCTTCATAGTTGAGCACCACCTGAGTCTGGTCGTCCGTACCAGTCACTATATTGCCCAGTGCTCTCAAGGCTGCTGTTTGGACCTATCAAATCAAGTAAGAATTAGAATTACGCACCATTACCTTTACCCTCCATCCTTACTGCTATTGGCAACACATGTAATTCATCTGCAATCTAGCATGTGCAATGTTGTCTTTGACACCGACATTGTCGTGCTCACCTTAACCTCCTTGTGCGACAACAATGGCACAATCTTGGGTACGACATTGCTGTCGATGACCATCTGGATCTGCTCGTTTCCACCGTCAGTGAGGTAGCTGAGGGCCCACACTGTGTCCACCAGTATGTTGATGTCTGTGTGATGGATCAGTAGGTTGAGCGCTGGAAGGATGTCCCTGGTGGTGCCAACGGACGGGGGTGGATCTTTGTTGCGACATAAATTCACAATTACCCAGGTCACATTACGCAAGAATGTGATTGGGATTTCTGGCTTGATAAAGCTCAGAAGCGGCTGCACCACTCCAAGGGTGATCACATAATCGCGGAGGTGTGGCCCATCACCAATTATGTTGCCTAGAGCCCACACAGCCTGCTCACACACGTTCTGGTGGGGTGATTGCAGCAGCTGAAGGAAGAGAGGGACTGCTCCCGCCTGAACCACGGCTTGAGTCTGGGTGGAAGTCCCTGAGGCGATGTTGGTGAGCGCCCAGGCTGCCTCAAACTGTAGACTGGGGTTGTCATGTCGCTCCAGGCAACGTACAAGCACTGGGAGAATCCCTGAGTCAATCAGAGCGTCAATGGGAGGATTGCGGTCAGAGGAGAGGAGCTTCCGAGCTGCTTGGACTGCTGATAGCTGGACAGCTGGCTGGTCACTCCCAGCATTCTGAACCAGGGCATCAAGGCTATTTGGAAGGAGGCCACGGTCCAGTTCCTCATCGTCTGTTGAGTCTGCCTGTGGTACATTTCGCCTCTTCAAGAGGGTTTCATCTCTCTTGTTTTTACGGAGCTCCACTGTCACCTCATTTCTTCTTCGTCTCATCTCCTGTAACAGAAAAGGGGGAAATAATGAAATTGTAAAATTATATTTGCATTCATAAGGGACCATCATTTTTTGTTACAACTAGTTACTCCTCCTTTGGCATGTGGCCCAGAGCAGTCTGTCTCATGTGAGCAATCAAATTCTAAAAGTTTACCAAAATTCACATGGGTATAGTGTATTTGGTTGCCATCACAGTGAAATATATTGATTTATGCTGCAATTACTTTACAAAAAATCCATACCTCAAGTATGCTGCCAAACTCAATGGAGGAATCAACATCTGCCATTTCCCCCCAAGATTAACAACACTTTTGCTGCCTAGTTCTGCTTTTCAAAGGTGGCCACTATTAGCCTCAGAGCTAACTGTAAACAACCCTTCGCCTGGCAACCTGTACTCAGCAGTCCCAAATGCAGTTGCCGTTGTCTCAGCAACTGCTTTCTCAGTCATGAGTTTAGCAATGACTTTATCTCCACTGCAGCAGCTGCTGAGTTTAACAATGTACTAATGGACATAACTAGGTTGATTACCACAGCAGTTTTTAAATGCAAAATTGCACCATGGCAGTGCTCTCTCAATGCTGCTGTCACAGTTAGGTCAAGAGATGTCGTTTCCACTCAGGTCAAGCTCTTTGACTCAGGTGTGGCAGCATCTTAAACAGATGATGACGAGGATAGCAGGTTCAGTGGGGGGAGGTAAAAATATCATTTGAACCCATCATGTGCGGTTGTGCAATAAAAAGCTGCTTTGGGAATCGATCTGAATGCATGAACAACTAAGTAACGACCCACTGTGGAGCTCAATGTGCAACAACAGATAAAACTGCAAGTTACTGGCGATGACATAATTGACGCACCTATCAGGAAAAAGTCAACTGGTTCCCTCTCACTCGAAGGTGAGGTGGGGTTCAGAGAAGTAATTTCTACTCTTTCTATTTCCATTTCAGCAGCAACCAAATTCAATGGTAAGATCTGCAGAGAGAAATTCTGAGGAATCTTCTACTTTCGTTAAAGTCCCATCCTGAGAACAGTTCACATTAAACAATGCTTTGTACAGCTGCGTCTAATTCGACTTACTTATTCTTGCAAACGTCCTAACACTGAGCTACTGTATGTTTACAATCATTGGCAATGATAGTGTTTTAAGTTTTTTAAATTTTTTGCACTATCTTTTCTGCATCCTGCACAATCCTGTTATTCCTGAAAGTTTTGCCCAAGTTAAAACATTATTTTTAAAAGTTAATCTTAACCTCTAACATCCCTTGTGCAGTGTTCGGGGAATAAGAGTCCACAATCGGGGCCCATATAAGCCTTCTTGAACATGTATTGCGACTCATTAACTCTCAAGTTGGCTACCGTACCCTCTGGGTCAGCATCACTACTACCTAGGTCCTAGAACAAGGTGGACATCAGCAGTATCAAAATGCAAATAATTTCTTGATTTAGTCTGTACTGGTGACTTCCCTTTTTCCTCTCCCGTCTCCCCCCAGGTCATTTTGACATGGATCCTCTCCTGTCATGTTGTCAGTGTCATCAGCTCTCCCTTTCCAGAAAAAAGGAAAACAAGAAAAAAACAAGAGATTTCTGTTGCCTGAAACTATTACGTTATCATGGTAATTTCAGTGTTTTTAACATAACGAAAACATTAGGCATGAGTCCATCACAGCTGCTTCTTAGGTGACCTTTCTGATTGACTGTATTTGATGAGGTATTTGATCACATTCATTACCATGGATTTAATAAATTTTGGGTGCAAATTATTCAGAATTCTCTGATCCCTATAACCACGTTGACACTATAAATTGCTCAATAGACTGAATACCCAACCACTGCAGTGGCCTGGCAAGAGGCACCGCCACAAAGACGATATATGATGTGCTACGAAACCAAAAACTAAGCACATGCCAAAATCTGTCGCAATATTTCCCTTGAATTATTGAGGGCTTGTCTAACACAAATGGTACGGATCTGTCCAGTGTAAATATGTAATATTTTGCAATTGCCAAATGGTAAGGGTTTTTCTCTGCCACAACCAGTGCACACATGCCAGTTAGGATCTTGCTTAGAGTGACTGTTCCAACAGTTGTGCAGGTGCTGTGAGGGCACAGAAAGATTCACACACATCATGAAGATGCAATGTTTAAAATGGGTAAGGGACTTTGGCCTGCTTTTGTCCTGTATTGTCCATGTGTTTGTGTTGGATATAGCAGAAGCTATCTCCACCAGTAATACTGGAATCAAGAGCTTGAATTCTAATTTCACAATAGCAGCATCTGCATTGTAGCAAATACATACAGGGTAGTGTTGGGAGAAGGCTGGGCCTGCATATCTATTGAATCTATCTTTGAATCAAACTTAAATGCAAAAGTAGAAGGTATCCCATTGTAATATGCCATTCTACATGTAGAAAGTTCAAATAAAGTGAGAAATTGGCAGCATATTTGGTGGACAGTGCCCTACACAGTATTTAAAAAAAGGATGCAAACAAAATGCAAATTGTTAGGGACTTTTTATGCTGTCGGCTTAAATTAACTTGACTCGTTACGAGTGATGTCTCCCAAGACTAGCTTATCTCTGCCACGTTCAAACAGCAGCACACTAACAAAAAGTCAGGCTTTCCGGAGCTGTGCTCAACTACTTGAGCCAATATCAAAATAGCATTCTTTTGAAACAAAATTTTGTCAAGGATAAGGCCAATGCCAGTATCCACGATCACAACTATAATAATTGAGATGTGCTTAGGCAGGAGCTCCCAGGCAATCAGTGTAAAACTGGCGATGTCCGTCTCAATGTGCTGAGCAGAATACACCAAGATTCAGTCTGTTGCTGCATATTTTCATTGGGAACGGTCATAATCGATTACGCTCCTGCTCGGGTCTGTCTCCATTATGCTCGCAACTGTACGTGTAGTGCATGTAAGGTGCAATCAGATATAATAAAGACGTGTCCTTGTTCCTGCAACTTTCCTAGCTGTAGTTAGCGGCATATCTTCGTATTCGGGTTCAACGTAAGTGTGCAAACGGTTTGTTCGGCGCAATATCTTTACGACTGTGAATGAAGCGCTGGCCGCACCACAGGTTCCAGCATGGCCTGTTGTGCAACCACAGGTGTTGCGCACAGTCCGACCACCACCCAGTGTGTCCTAGGCCTACCCCAAAAACTGCGCGTGCTTTTCCCCTGGCCCCCCCCATCCCCTCGAAACACTTTCGGGCGGTGCGTGACCCTCTCTCCTCCGACTGGCCCCCGAGCCTGATTCCGCCCCACTTACATCCTGATCCTTCCCCTTGTTTTTGAAGATCTGCATCCTGGTCCTGGACGAGGGCTGGTCGGTCGCCATTTTCGGGGGACGGCAGGGGGGGCAGGAATGCGCGGCCCACGGGCTCTGCCTCTGTGTGTCTCCCTTCCTTCCTTCCTTCCCTCCCTCGCCTTCCTTCGCAGAGAATCCTCTCTCAGGCCTCCTCCTCTCCTCTCCGCCAGGCCAGGCCTTTTCCCCCTATACGAGCTGGACCCCTCTTTTTTTTCTTCCTTTTTTTTCTTTTTCCTTTTTTTTTTTTTTTTGGATGGCTGGCCCCCTTTTCCTGCCGCACTCCCTCTACCGGAGGCGGATGGATTTCAGACTGAATGATGACGGAACCAATCGGAGGACCGGAGAGGAACTACTTTCAAGATGGACGACTTCTGGATGGTGCACTCACTCGTGACGTCACAGATGACATTGCGCCAATCCGGTGCAACGGGGACTATATGCAGGTTGGGAGGAAATTAAACGTGATTTGTGGGTGGGGAAAGGTAGCTGCGATTGGAACGACTAGCAGTAGGGGATTAGACTACTCAGGCCATTTAGCACATCAGATTTACAGCAGCTTCAAACCATTACATCTGGTAGTGGCTAATACGGTTACTCGTACAGGATGGACGGGAATAGCGCCAGATGTTTCTAGCAACAAGTCGCAGCTATTAGCATGATGGCGAAGTAGCAGCGATTGGTAAAACACGTCGCGATTAGTCTCGGCGGGTGAATCACGTGCGTTTATAAATATATGCACAGGACGTGCTTATTGTCAACATGTTCATCCGACTTTTTCGCAATGCAGGAGATGCCGGCTATATACGCACCCGGCTCTGTATCCCCTCCTACCTAATGATCGAAAAATAAATGTGTCATCATTTTATACAAATGTGTCACGATTTGCTTCAATTAACATTCGGAGTAAGTACGACGATTGTCGTCACCATTTGCGCAATCCGTGGTCTCGGCATACCCCTGCTAATTCGCGGAATGGAGGACGGCCTGCCTCGCTAAACGTGGTAAATAGGCTCAAGGACTGCATTAATCACACGAGCCTTGGATGGTATCGATCGGGATACTACGCATCGGTTTATATCCTTTGTGCAGCATGACTTCACTCGCTAAGAGAAACTTGGCGAAATCGTGAGTTTCATTGTGTGGCACTGGGAAAAATAAGCTTGAGGACGTGTTGCGTCTGGTGGTGTCGCCGCTTTCTGCTTGTTTGTCTTTGCCTATTGTACCCAAAGATTGTACCTGTCAAATTTCCGTTGCTGATAGTAGGTGATAGTACCGACCTTATTGTCAGTCTGCACTTGTTCAAATTCCTGAAATCGGCTTAAAATTAGAGAAATGTAGCCACTCGAGGTGGGGCCGGTTTATGTGTAATGGACTGTGGATGTACTGAATTGAATTAAGGTAAGATTTACAGGTGCTACGGTTCATGTGCATGTTCAATGTCTGTATGTCACCGTACTTTCACTTTGCATAGCATGATTATTACAGGCAAGAATTAGCACTTGTTACAGGCTAATACACATGCAATTTGGATGAGAATCGGCAACTGAACAATATTATTCACATCGTTGGATTACTTGCAAATGCGCTGTGGATGTCTCGTCGACATGTACCTAAAATTTTTGTAAAAGTACAAAAGGTTGTAACTGGACACCCACTGCTTGCACAGGAAGTCGTGGATGTTGGGCAGTCTATATCGGGTTGGATTTTATTGTGGGAAAATCCTCCGCATTTTAAGGTGGTCGTGTGTGTGGGATAATCTCATGTAACTCGATCTACCATATCAGCTTGTCTAGCTTCTAACCAGTTATCAGAGTAAGGAGAAACTTGTTAGAAAAAAAGTGCTGATGGCATTGTAAAATATCAAGCGGACTTTGCAAATGCAGACACAATGGTACCTAAAGGTTTGGGCTGTCAGATGACTCACATACTTTTTTGTCAGATTTCGTGACCTCTTGTGCAATGGTGAACTGTCCGGTAATGTGAAAACAAGATAAAAATGGCATCGCAGGTTTCTTATTACGTCTGGCCACTCCTGGTCTGGCGGATGCCTCTAGTTAGATGTTGCCACTTTGAAATGCTACGTTGCCCTTATTTGTACTTGTTATGTGGGGCACTAGTCTCCATAAGCAATCCAAGATTGGGAACCCTAATTAAACTGTGATGTAATGATTTAGTTCACAAATATTAACTTTTACATCTCTTTTGCAGATGTCAGCGTCACCTAATCGACCTGAAAATGTGCCTCAAGCGCCATCCAAAACGGCTCGTCCTCTCTTCTGTGTGCATCATCCTTGGTGCTTGGACTCTTCTTCCTCCGCTCTTCCTGGACCCCTCCTCAGATTCATACACAGACCTGGGTAAATGCCCGGCATGTTATGGGGTCCTCTTTTGCCCCGAGATTCATTCTGGAGGAGTACAGCTTCAGCAATGGAGCCAGTTCAGTCTCGGTGGGAAGTACCTGAATGCGCACAATGTTCTGTTTGCCGAGTCCAGAGGGCGCCAGATTGTGCTGAAAAAACTGGGCAGTGATGAGGATCTAGAGCAACTTGATTCTGAGATTTGCGAACTGTCCAATGAAATTGGCTGTGATCCTAAGCGTGCAATACATAGACTGGCGCAGAGCTACAGTAATGGAAAGTCACTCAGCATGGCACAAATCAAGTCTGGAAGTGACTTCATGCAGTGTCCGTCACAACATAAGATTGACTACGTGGTTGAGAAAGTGTTTGCAGGCAACAAGGGACTGAACATAGCTGTTGTTCTGGACCACATTGTCACACAGTTGTTGTTGAACCCAGAGCCATTGCTGCTGCAAGCGTTTCCTGCTTCCGAAGGATGGCCCTTTCCGAAATATTATGGTGCTTGTGGGCGCATAGCAGTAGAGGAATATGCAGGCCCTGCCCTGGTCGAGTACAAAGACAGCCGTTGGGCCCAGAGAGCACACCTGGCACATCAGTTGCTGAGCATTGCCAAATTGCTAACTGATAATGAGAGTGGTTTTGCACTTTACCTGACTGACGTCAGTGTGGATAATTTTTCTGTTGCACCTGATGGGACCATTCGTGTCATTGATTTGGAGAACATGATTGTGGTGGACCGCGAAGGCTTGGGCCAAGGTGAGTCAGAAGCTATTTGCCACGTCTGAGATGTTTCATTTCATTTGCGGTTCATTTTAAGTTTTATAAATATTAATTTCGACTTTTTCTGTAATACTTGCAAACACTACATCACATTGCCAATACCGTTTCTGTATTGCCATTGTTTTTCTTTCCTGCAGGTGTGCATTACAACAGGTTCAACGGCCACACCAGTGATGGTTATGATTACCAGTATTCAGTTTCTGACCTCTGCACACATTCATCATCAGACCACAACTATTATGCAGTATGCCTGGTAATTATATGTGACCCACTGCTACACATTCAAAAACTAAGTGAGCTTACTAACAATTGGAATCACTTTCCAGTGCATATTGTCAAATCGATACGCTTCGTCAGCAATGAATGAAGGACTGTTACATGGCATCCCCAGTGAAATTATGGAGTCGTTTCCACAACTACCTGCACTTATCGAAGAGTGTGTCCTGCCTACCAGGGAGGATGGCAGGTTCAGTGCTGTGGAGGATCTGCTGAAAATACTCCCTCAAGTAATGGAATGGTGAATGTAAGTCAACCCATATAAATGTTGGTGCCTTTATTCAGGTGCGCAAATCCATGTCAATGAAATGTGATGGTAAAATGTTTTAGGGAATGTCCATAAATTATGTAATACAATTTTAATTACCCCCTTTAATCCATGTAATTAACCTCTCACCCCTTTTGATAGTGATACATAATTTATGGGACACTCATGAGATGTTTAAGTATTCAGAGTGTAGTAATATTGTAATTTTTGTGTACAATGTTTGCACTACGTAATTTTATAAATGTTGCCGCTGACTGCTCTCTGGTGAAGGTATTAATGACAATGTTGATAATGATGATTCTTCTTTTGTTACTTTCATAAATGGTGTAATACTGTTAAATATTAAAGATACTGATTTTAGTGATGACAAGTTCATTGTTTATTTACTGATTGCAATGAGACATTGGAGCTAACAGATGCTACTACCACAGTAACTATTGAATGTCTACCACATTTCTTGTTCACATACTATTATCACCTGAAGGTCACACTGTTATCAGCTGCACATAAAAGGGTTACAAGGTTACTCTAGGCCATTAGGCCCACTCCACTGATTCCAAAGGCAATTTCCACAAAACAGCTCATTTTAAAAATCTGATGTTTGAACTCAACAGAAACTTTTAGGAGGTTTGACCTACCAACCCTGAGTGTTATACTTGCGTCCAACCTTCCTCTGCATCAACTCTTGATCGGAGCCACGCTCTGAAGCTTCTGTGGAATCGTAAGGGATCTCCCTCTCCCCCATCCCGCTGATGTACCGATTTCGTGGATGCAAATTACTTGACCCAACCCAGAGAAGGTCGCTAGGCAGCAACTGCGTGCGGAGGATCCTATTTATCTCCTCGATGGACTGATGTGGAAAAGGATGCAATTCCGCAGGGGATTTGGCGCCCAGTAGTGGCTGCTGGGACTGCTTAACTACAGCATAGGGAATCCAGTGCTGGTTCTGGTCATGACTTTTTCCAGGTTTGGCTGGAATTGCTGGCCAGGATTGGGCTGCACCAACCAAGAAAAAGCACAGCATCCAGAGAGAGAGCCTGCAGGATACAACTTCCCTCATGGCTGCCTGGCCTGTCACCATTCTAGTTACCTGCCTGCATCAATATTTCATGTTAGAATGTCACAGAGAGAGGATTCATAATTACATGTTGGCTAACGAATTTTTTTTTGAAAACCATAAATGTAAATTTTATGGGCTGTCAGTTGCAGTTACAAAATTCAAATGTAATAGAGTTGGTTACCTTATTTTTAAGCGATGTGCCATCCACACTTGTCAGCCAGAAACAGGGAAGAATGGACCAGGGCTGCTTTTATATAAAAGGGAGTTGAAGGGAGAGGGGAGGGTTTGGGGCTTTTGAAGAGGGGAGAATAATATAATAGGGGGAAGGGGAGGGGGAGCTCAAGGGTGGGTAGCAACAGCCATATGGTCGTCCTCCCCTCCCACTGGATGTGTGGGTACAGCGAGATATTGGTGGACAGTGATTGGAAACTGCGCTTTATTACTTCATCTCCCAAGATGAGTTTTTTTGTGTATCCCTGGTAACTGACTTCTCATTTGGTCCTTTGGGAATTTCAGAAACTCAATTAGTGTCCAGCATGCTTCTTACTACATTCTTCAATATCTGGGTTCCCTCTTCCTAACATTTCATTTCATAGGTATAAGGCTCCCTGATATTACACAGGAGAGCATTTTCAGAAGGCCATATAATAACTCTGGTTATAGCTATTGAAATCAAATTCCAGTTCACAATGTTGTTATAGGTTGGTTGTATGAACAAACGTTGAGCAAACTACAGAATTGGTTTCCATTTATACTTTAACTATTTCTAAGGCGAATGATTCATAGTTTGCTTTAACGTTCTTTGATACAATCAGTCTGCAATGTGATATAAATAACTGCTCATCCTCTTTCTTATGTAATTGTAATGTGTCATTTTTTTTCCGGTTTGTACAGTGTGACTGCATTAGACGTTAAGCAACACAGGATATGCCAAAATCCCATGAGTGGTGTGCAAACACTGCTTCTGTACCTTTATCTTTTTAAATGTGATTTCAAGGTTTACATCCTACTGGCCTGTGACGTGCATGATTCCTAAGGCAAGGGCATATATTTAAAACCTCTAAAACGCACCAAAATTTATAGTCTCAGTGGTGATATGTAGAGCTAGCAAATAGGTATTGCATCTTGCTAAAAGTTGCAATATATTAAAGATGTTAAAAAAAAGTTATCATGGCCATGCATATTGTTATTGTATGACACTGTCATAATACAGTATATTCTGAAAGCTGCATGTACAGTCCGTCCTGAGCATAAAGTTGGACACAGCAGGCCCTCCCTTCGGCAGGGTGCTCTTCCAATCCCCGCCATTATGGTATCAAATACAGTAAAACTTCTATAAGTCAAACTTCCCTAAGTCGAAGTTCTCTATGTCGAAGAAAATGATGAGCTCGGTTGGTCACAATGTAAAATAATAGGAAATAAACTTCCCTAACTCGAATTTCTATAACTCGAAGTTCTCCATAGCTCAAAGTGTTGGCAGGGCCTTACAATGGGATATCAATGCATTTTCAGTCCTCCTAATTCGAAGTTCACGTTGGCGAGTACTGAAAATTTTCTCATTGCCCAACAGAAGGGTCGAGAGTAGGCCACATGCACAGAAAGGCTCAATTTCCTGATCTCCGTCTACCAGACGAACTGAAGGAAGGGTTTGACTCGATTGTGACAATTGAATGCTTGAATCTAAGAGTAGGAAAACGTCCATAACAGAGTTTTTTTTTTTTTACAACAAAACAACAACGAACATTGTAAGTGTGATAGTGACAGTTATTTTTAAGTTGTGTACACCTGGATATAAAGGTAGGCTTCCTTATAGAGTTATGTACTTTAAAAAATCCAAACTTTTCTAACTCAAATTCTAACTGGAAGTTTTTTTCCGGTCCCATGGAGATTTGACTTATAGAAGATTTACTGTATACAGTTATAAATACATGAACACATGTCTAAAGCAGCTAACTGGGTCCAAAAAGAGTCCATTAATTTGAGTCGGATAAGGGAAGGTCAGAGAAGGCCTGCAGCTTCTCTAACTTTATGCTCGGGACTGTACATGATAGCATATCCACGCGTCGATTGGAGAAGTCATGAGTCAAGCTCATATGAAAGCTTCACTCTCCTGAATGAACAGGAAAAAATAAGTAAAAACAACAGCCTAATGTCTACCTTGCCTCAACAGCCACAGAATATCAACAATTTACTAGTTTTTTCCTGGAATTATTTTGCATAGTGGTTACTTACAGTTAGATGCAAAAAAATATATTACAACACAGTTTACGATACATGATAATGACCTTCTGTGTCGTTATTTGTCTACAAATTACTAAAGCAGTAGGATACTTCCTCATACCATCATATTAGTTCTCATAATTTCAAATGCTGCACTTGTGAATATTCGGGAGATATAATGGATACCCTCTGACAGGCCTCCTTGGGCCTCTTACGGGATCATCTTTTAATTGACAGACGTTAATCATTGCCTGCGCTGTGATAGATTTTTATTGTGGGAGGAAATGGGAGAACCCCGAGAAAACCCACGCGAACACGGAGATAACCCATCGAAACTCTATCCACATTAGTATCCTCCGTCCGACCCGGGGATTGAACTCGGGACCTTAGAGGTGGAAGGCTGCGGCACTAACCACTCGGCCACCGTGTTGCCCTACATATGGAAGATATTCAATATCTGTTAGCTGATATGAAAGACGTCACATCCCAAGAATTAAGATTATATTCTTTCCTGAATGGTCGCAATGCATCCTGTTACTGCTGCAACGCAACCATTTCCTTCCGTTCATTATTAGAGATATGAGCCGCAGGTCAAGAATCTGAATAGCCGTATTCTTTCCTAGTAGTAGTAGAAGCCAATATAATACCGTGTGCTGAAAAACAGGATAAATTAATTCAACACATTATTGTCATCCTAATTTTAATGTCCTAATTTCATCCATGCTGGCATGTAAAATGATGAATAAATGTTTGTATAAATGCTTCACCTCTTTCAGTCACATCTGGTATTTAAAGTGTTATTGTCACATGTAACAGATTTGTGAGATTTCATGCTAAATAATGCAACATTACATGTACGTACTTATATATCAATATGACGTAGTTAAACACCTAATGTGCATCACAGGAACTTCCTTTCTCAGTGCTCCACTGGCCCAGATATAATCTGGAGCTAAGCTACCCAACTTTTCCTGTTCAGCGGTTAGCCTTGCAGGAGCCAGTTGCCAGACCTTATCCACAATGGTTAACAAACGATGCCTCTACAGTAAGTCTTTGCCTGAATTTTTCATAAGGACAAGCTGTCAAACTAATTATATTTTCTTTCAGCCATCTATGCGTTAGGCTTTGTTGCATTAATTACGACCATTGTAGTGACTGTAACCCTTGGACGATATAAACCACCAGCTATGGAAAAGATAACTCGGCAAGGGAATCTCAAACTTTACCCAAACATTCTGACTTTGGATCAACAGGAGTCAGAGGAGTACCGGAAAGCTGTTGCAAACATGCTACAAGGTAGGTCCAAGTAATACACAACATGCAATATATCCACCACTAACTCATTAAATACTTCAGGATACAATTACCAGAGCCCATATAGCGTCCTATGCATGGATGGTGTGAGGCCTCCAGGCAATCATTCCTGCATCTTTGACCTCTCGGTCCTTGGAGAGTGTTCTAATCCCTCATCTGCATATGGGTTTTTGAGAGGCTCTCCGTGTTTATACCTGAGCTTGTCTGAGACTGGGACTTGGATTCCAAAAGATGACAAAAGTGCAACAGATGATCAGATCCAGATTAGAACAAAGTGTATAGCAACATACATCACATCCGGGTCTGCATTCACTCGCCATGTTGAAGCACCTGTAAAACCTCTGCAAGGATTTCCACCGTAAGTTAATCTATTGGCATTATGGCTTTGCTTCCGAAGCAAATGCAATCCTTCGCCCTTGTTACCATGCTATGCTTTAAAATAACTAATAATTGACTTCCTCATATCGAATTTTTGTTGCAGACACTTTTTCCCAGAAGGATTACTAGGATATCAGCCTCCATTAGCTGCAATTCAACTTGACAGCCTGTGGGAAAAATTATCAGATGATGGGTGTGTGGAAGTAAGGTGTATCATAGGAGGCGGGAATGCATATCTTCTTGCAAATAGGATTGCAACAATCCGACTTTCAACCAGAAATGGACTCAGATGCGATGGTTGGCTTTTAGTGTAACAAATTGCATTTTTATAATTCTTCACCTATATTATTAACCTTTTTCTCATATATTTAGAGCAAGGTCATCCTATTGCGGAGACTGAGATTTTGGGATCCACCCTGCCACCTGATGAAAGGGAGGAGCATGAGCAACTCGTAACTACTGAAGGTCATACACACGACAATACTACTGACAGTGAGATGGAAAAGCTGACCACAGATTTCTCAAGTTCAGTAACAACAGCAGGAGATGGAATTGAGCAAGGAAGTTCCACCACCGAGTCACTAACAACTGTGACAGATGTAGACAATACTACTGAAAGTGAGATGGAAAAGCTGACCACAGATTTCTCAAGTTCAGTAACAACAGCAGGAGATGGAATTGAGCAAGGAAGTTCCACCACCGAGTCACTAACAACTGTGACAGATGTAGACAATACTACTGAAAGTGAGATGGAAAAGCTGACCACAGATTTCTCAAGTTCAGTAACAACAACAGGAGATGGAATTGAGCAAGGAAGTTCCACCACCGAGTCACTAACAACTGTGACAGATGTAGATAAATCCATGGATCAAGATTTCTTCACAGACAAATCCACACTCCCTGCTGATAATACTACACCAGTTCAAAATAATAATCTAGAAATCACAACACAATTATATGGAAATGAGACTGCTTCCACAGAACAAACAGAAGACTCTCAAACATTAGATGTTACTGTGCCATTTGAAACTAGTCAGAGCACTACAGAACAAAGCTCTTCAACACCTGCTTCAGGAGAAGTGGGATCAGAATCTGCCTCGACATCTGAAGAATGGGAATCAACAACGGCAACAACCACTTCTTCAGAAGATGACATAAGTATTACCATGACTGTTATCCCATTCTTTGAAATAGCATAATGTGGTATAATGGCAACAATAACAAGTTATGCAGTAAAAACAGTATTGTTTAATGTGTGGTGATTTTGTACATGGCCATATAATGACTGAACACCGTATGTCTGCACATTATTTTTTCTCAACTGCGCCTCCTTTAGCAGCCCAATCATTGAAGGAGCCTTGGTAGATCCTGAAAAGAATTTGCCCCAAGTAGTGTTATCATCCCCTAGAATGCTTTGCACTATGAATTGGACTTACTTCACTTTCTTGTAGCCTTGTTTCTCTACCGTCTCGCATGCTTGGCCTGCCCTTTTCCCTGATCTGCATGACATGGCTAGATTTTCAGAGGCCGGGTCAGGTTTATCAAACCCATAGCGTGTCTTGAAGTCGTTGTTGGGAAGCTTGAAAGCACCTTCGACTTCTCCCACTGTGGAACAATCAAATATACAATCATATGCCAGGCTACCAGATGTACCCGAATATCATCATGCTCAGGAATGGTAAACGAGGATTAAAAGATGCTGGGGAAATGAAAAATATACATATTCAGACAATGTAAGCATATACCAAAATGGATGTAAAAAGCACTGATAGATTCCCAGGCCTGGTTCAAGGCAGAAAAAACATATGACAAACTCCCCTATAACTGTCCCTGGTCATCATGATCTACCATCATAAAACTAGGTAACAGTGACCTCAAAATGGACCGGAGAGTCAGGAAGACATACATGCAGAACTATTTTTTGCAATAGATGCAGATTCTCACATGGAATATGGCGGGCCTTTGGTATTTTTCCATCTGACGTTAGCTCAGCTGCCTCACGGACATCGATGAGGGTCAAGGTTCCAGCTTCAAGTCCTTTCTTCACCTCTTCGAATTGGAGAACTGTTGAAAGTAAAAACTGTAATACACTTCCTTTCTTGTAGGTGGGTTGCAGAAAGTACTAATTGTACAAAAAAAGACTAGTCTTCTCTAGAATGTTGTCAGTAGATATATACGAGGCGCATCCAGAAAGTAAGTTCCATTTTTAAATTAGAAAAACCACAATGCACCCCCAGAATTTTTATTTACACAACAGAAATAGACAACTGTCTACTTTTTTTTCATATGCTGCTACATTTCTTTAACCCAAAGGTTTATTGTGAGACATTACAGAGGTTCAGGATGGCAATTCACAAGAAATGTATCAGTATATTGAGTTTCGGGGTGTTTTCTTGCACGACAATGCCCCCCTGCGTATTGCCTTGCTTACTGGAACCCTGCCTCAACAATTCAAGTAAGAATGTTTTGATCACCTGGGATTTAGAGCCTAGTGATTACCACCTGTCCATGGACAGGGAGAAATGGTTTGCAAATCACAAGGTTGACGATCACGAGGGGTTGCAATCCAGCTTTCAGGGATCGCAGAAATGGCTGGTAGCAGACTTCTACGACATAGGCTTATTACAAAATATTGTGTACCGGTAACTCAATGAAAAATGCCCCAATTTGGCTGGAAACTATTTTGAAAAAAAAAAGTAGACAGTTGTCGATTCCTGTTGTGTAAATAAAAATTCTGGGGGTGCATTGTGGTTTTTCTAATAATAATAAAAAAAAACGGAACTTACTGTCTGGATGGCCCTTGCAAATTCAATTTAGGTAAATGTGATATTTAAAAAACCATAAGCTCAAAATGTAAAACAAAGTACTAATTCATCATTTCTTTCATGCAAGCTCAAGTGCACATGCTCAGAGAAAAGCACACTTATAAAAGGGTACTTCTGCTGACATGGCTGCTGTAAAAGCATGGATGTTCATATCAATCCATTGTTGGAGAAAGCAAGGTTTTTCAAAAGAATCAGACAAGGTAGTAGCAACTTTGATGAGTAGCTCCAGTGCAGTGTCAATAACTGCCCCTAACCACAGCTAGTAACTCCCTTTGACATGTAACCATCTGTAATGTGTAACTAGTATGCTAGTATACACCTTAGTCAGAAGTTGATACTCCCTCAGAGATAGGTTAAACACTGAAACTGTTAGCATTTTCAAATAAATAATTCTCCTTGTGCATCTGTGATTGTGACTATAACCTGACTACAACCTGCATTTATGTAACATTTATGGTGACAATTTAAGTAACTTAACTAAACTTAATCAGTTACGTTGCATTGTAATATTAACTCACAGGTTCCTGTTGTGAAACTCATTTTAAAGGAAATGTTGCTGTCAGTGACTTTCCTTTCAACAACAGTTATCTGTAATGTAGTCTGATTCATGGATAGAGAGAAGCCGACCTCTTATCTGCAGTCAAGTGCTCTCCTACATGATTAAAACAGATAATTTCTTGCTATAATGAAAACTGGCTGTAGCAGTTCCTGGAAGCAGCAGTAACTTGGCTGCTACAGAAAATTTTGCATTTCCAGCAGCAATATTGGATGTTTTCTTTGAATGTTTGTCAGGTATAGCAGAATTTTCAGGCCCATTGGTAACAGAACCCTCAATAAAACAGAATTAACATTGTTAGTGTAAGCCACAACTAATCTGCATGTTTTGGTATTTCCGGATGGATTCATTTGGAGATTACTTCCCAGCATATTTGAGGGATAGATACTGCTTTTATTCGTCTGTACAGAAAGTGGCAGTTTTCCCTAGTCCCACAGAGATTAGAATTATGGGAGTTCCACACTGTAGTCTGTTAGATAAGTTATCAGATAAAAGTTACGTAGAAGAGATGTATGGAAATTAGTGTATCATCAGTCCAAAAAGTATTGTCCCAGTCATCCTGATGTGTGTGCTGCCCGTTCGACACACACCATGTAACTTACATGGTGTGCGTCGAGCGGCCAGCCCACACATCAGGATGACTGGGACAGTTCTTTTTGGACTGTTGATACCTATTGAAACAATATAACTTGCAACCAGATATCGATAGGCATAGTGGAAAGCTTTTTAAATGTAATTTCCTGCTAATATAAATAACAGCACATAAATCAGAGCACAGTCATAAGTTGGGGAGACTGAGACTTTCTGATCTACCTTGCTACTCCCTGTTCTAACAACTGAAGGTGACCAGAAAGTTGAAGGAGCTGCCACAGACGAGTAACTGGTACCCATTGAAGGCAACTCATGTAAT